>SJOL01006409.1:469933-489352 GCA_004794785.1 Opisthorchis felineus | reverse complement strand
TGAGTAAATGCGAACCGTAATGTGGTATGTTCGATAGTTCGGTTGGAACTGCCATATTTTAAAGTCTCCTAGAGGTGTTCAACCTACTCATTATCGAACTAACCGACACAGAATGACATAAAGAACATCATCAGAAATTTGGAAAGTCCGATTCACCAAGAATGCAAAATATTGATTGGTTAAATTATGTCAGTTCGCTGAACTAAGGGTGGCGCCGATATTACCTTTAGTTGGACGATGTATTGGGTGAAACTGCACCTGAGTATTTCCGTTAAATAAATAAGGGGTTCGTTGTCTGTATTCTGTAGTCCTCTAACGAAAAAAAAACCACGAAAGGAACTGAATGTCTACGAAGGTCGTAACATGAATATTTTATGCTCCCCTATTGGTGCTAGTGAATCATTCCAGCTCTTCTTTGAGTGAGACCTCCGACTTGGGTAGTCCACTACCAGGAAGCACAGCGAGATTCAGCTGTTTAATTTCCCTCACCTAACTTGACAATCACGGACCACCGACTAGATGTGCTGGTGGCCTTAGGGTTGTTTCATTCTGCTAGCTATCTGGGCTTCTTTTTTCTGCACTAGGTATACGGCACTAATATGGTTCTACAGACAGCCAAGAGCGAGCCTTAGCACCTGGTATTTCCATATCACTCGAATGGATCCGGTATCAAGTTACACGAGCCTATACTAAAAAATCCAGGTGCGATGTACAGATGGCTTATGCTTGTTATGACTAATCAGCCTTGTACACATTACGTAGACTAGAGTCTGCGACCTCTGGTATTGTGTTGAAAACCGCGCTGGCATCCATTTATATGACACATTGCACATGCACACATAAAAATTCTTGGACAGTCCATTGCCAGTTTCGCCTTTTTTGGAGTTATCAGATACGCCCAGTCCCCGAATTTTCAAGCCTTATTTCGTATTATTATACGGGACGCATGTGCAGATAAACACATATGGGCGGACTAGGAGCGCGTCAATGGGAAACTCAAATAGATCTTCCAAGTATCATACTCTTCCGGCCGAAACACGATGTGATGTTTGAACAGCATATTCAGTTGAGTCAGTCGACAAGACCAACTAAAAGCCTGTTTGATGGGAGCCAACTTTTCGTGGCTGAGCAGCGGGGACATGATCATCCGAAAGGGCTACTCAAAGATTCATCGGGTCTCCACCGTTATCGGTAGCCAAGCGAGTGACTGGAGGAGGAGGTGAGGGCAAGCAGTGTCAGTAACAAGCGTCTTTGGAAATTTACATGGCCGTGCTTCGACAGCCAGCCAATCTTTTTAGAAAATGTGATTACTCGAGAGAAGCCAAGCGCGATTTCAAACTTTTCACGATCCTAGTGATAAGTAGTTCGACTGAATGTTAGTTATAGAGGTAGCGTAGGAGATGCAACCCACCACGGGCTTCGCTCTAGTTGGGATTTGTCAGGTGGGTACAACAATATAGGTCGTGTGTTGTTCTAGAGGGATGGCATGCGTCGTTTGGCGTAATTGACTTGTTTACAAACTTCTAGCTCTTAAGTGACAAATCAGAATCCAATTGACTCATTTTTGAGGGACCTTTATATCATATGATTTTACGCGAACCGTTATGACAGATATAGATTTTCCAATGGAAAATAACAAAAACAGTGTGTGTCAAGTGACGTAAGCAGTAGCGCTGCTACACTTTGATACAAGGTTCTAATAGGACCTGCGTCCAACCGATCCTTAATTCTGTACATCTAAACAAGCCTTCAGTGTGGGCACCGATGTTGCACCACCCGGGTAAACCGGCTATAAACAACCTTATGAATGTGTTTAGAACCAAGCCATTAAGACATTCATTGGTACGCTACGAACACACCTGAGTGATTGTCGTAGAATTGGGCGGTCAAACTACCTGCATGATCTTTGAAGAGGAAGTGAAAAAAAAATTGGCACGCATTTGGTGCCTAGTTGTCATGCCACCCGAAGCAAGCACGAGGGCTGGGATACTGCCAGATTGCCCAAGCGTAGACAGGGGAAGTCTAGATGCAGAGGTCGGGTTTGAACCACGGACCTTCCGGTCAGTAAACTCGCGCTCTAACCAATGAAATACTTATCAATGCATTGTTTAAGGATGTTCTCCTAAAACCTATCGGAAACAGGTCACAGGACAGGCAAAATTCTATGCGTTACCAGCCGGATAATCTACAATCCTCAAAAGAAAGTTTTCTGAGCTTACATGCATGATGAAGTTACTGGAAGTGGAGACTCGATGGATTCTAAATAGCACATAAATATTCTTTCGCATAATGTACAGCACATATGCTTCGTTCAGGAGGTATTCAATGAAGCTCCTTTTGTTTCTGAAATAAGTAGTATGGGACGATTGCCCGAAGTCCGCTGTCTGCGGACTCCATAGAATATCACCACGTACAGAATTGACCACGTGTATCATGCGATCTACACTCGAAGTGAGCGAGCCAATTTTGTCATTGAATGTTTCACTCACTGCGAGGTAGACAGCTCATGACTTAACAAAGGAGTGTGAAAGAGAGTTTAGGTGCGGTCCGCCTTCAAGGATGGGGTCCCTATGATCCCCCTGCGCTTGGCTGCAGACATTCTAAGAAGCAGCGGCTAATCGACGTCAGTGGCGTTTGTGCTGTCAGTTCCTTTTCAGGTTGTCTGATTGAGCGCTTGGGGGTGCAGGTACCACAGAATGCGGGGTAGGCTAGCACCAGCTCCCTCACTCATCCACACTTTTCCCTTCGAAACTTTAAATATAATTAAATAAACTTGGTGGTTGGACGGCAGCGAAGCATCAGTATCAACACTGATGTTGCTGTCTGTGACGATGAGGGGGAGGAGAAACAGGAGTGGTACACGAAGCAATTAAATCAACCTTCGCAGATTCAAATAATTCACCACTTCTAAGACATCCGGACGAACGAAGCTTCTCGGTTAGTACGGACACCTATTTGATAGCTCGCAGGTTGTAGTGCATTTTCGATCAACACTCAAATGCACTAGGTGTTTACGCTATCCATGCATTTACATTCCAGTCTGAAAAATGACCCGATTAGGCCCTAGAAGCGCTACGTCTGTTTGCGCATCCATACTACTGACAATTTGAGGCGTCATAAAATTTATCTTTGATGGTCTCATGACCATAGTTTGCTGTAGAGTAGGCAAATATAATGAACGGTTCGCCTGCCACAGAATTTTACGGACCTTTTCCAGAGTGACTACTGACGGCATCCAGTCAAGTATAAATCTTTCCACTCAGTGACTCAAAACATTAACCCTCCCACCTGAACCAGCTTCAGTGATTTACGGTTAAACAGAAATACGCAACAAGTGAAAAGAAACCGACGGGACAGTCAACTCGGTATTCATACTTGGATCCGCATTTCAAATAACGAGTTAACATTGGCAGATAGTCTGAGGTAAGAACAAAAGCAACATGACGTTCAGCTTCCTTGAGTGAGAACGTTAATGACACCAGATGAATCGGGCATATTGATGTTCGAATAACGAATTCTAATTATTTGTGGTGACCGAGCGACGCCGTCCAAGGTGAACGGAGCTTTTGGTCCTCGTAGACGAGCCCCAAAAAGATTACTGTCAGTAGGGCACGGGGCATGTGGATAGAAAAATACTACGATGCGGACACAGAGAGACAGGAGGACCGTTAGGATCTTCAATCAGGGCTTGACCAAAGGGCAGCTGTCGTCAGTGGGAATGTGGGAACCAATAACCAACTGTTCCAAGCCCCAACTTGAAGGTTAGGCCAGTATGCACCGATCAATAGGTTATGGAGATTCACAAACCATCACACCCCATCATATGCTAGTCTCTACATGTCGTCAACCATCGACTAAAATTCGGCCAGTTGGTCATTTCTGGCGCCATATGATGTGATAAAGATAATAATAAGATAATCGTTCAGCTGTAGCACCCTTCCGGTGCCTGGCTGCCATGCCACCCGAAGGAAGCACGAGGGCTGGGATACTGCCAGGTTGCCCAAGCCTAGACAGGGGAAGTCGAGAGGCAGATGTCGGGTTCGAACCACGGACCTTCCGGTCAGTAAACTGGCGCTCTAACCACTTGAGCTGGAAGTGAAAATTAGTCTGAGGGTAAAAATATCGATATGGAGTTATTTTCAAGACATCTTTGGAGGTGATGATTGAAGGCAAAGCTAAAGTGCCATCAGTGATGTCTCTGTAAACCGTGAACTCTGCCAGGAGTTGGAATGAAGATGCCTGGCCTCCACAGTCTGCCTATTTCTCTGAAGATTGAACGCAAGTGAAGTAACAAAGGCAAAAACGAGGCTAGCAAAAAGGTATGGGGCTTGGAGGCTTGGACGAATATCATCCAATATAATGGTATGAAATGCTTAAAACTGGGAACTTACAGGGGAAATTTCTTCGTTTAAATCCGAAGATTCATATCTGATGAGCCAATTATCGTTCCCACGATCTAGACAGATAGAAATGGAAAGTGGACAGAATAAAACGACTGTATCTACAGTGGACAATAAGGGACTGCGATGCTTCTGAAAAGGAGCACTCACCAAAAGCGGTTCAGATTGTCTTAGTCACAGGTTGGTTATTATTGAGGGGGATATTTTGACTATCACCAAAACACTCTCCTCCAGCGGCCAATTGTCTTAATCTCTGTCCCCATTCTAAGATTTTATCATACTGAAGCACCGTCACCAAGCATTTGGTTACAGACGCTTGTAGCAACTCGCGCGCTTGGTTTGAGGCTACAGACACTTCAGGAATAAGGTCGTCTACGGTGACAGCAATTATATACCTCACATGGTGTCGGAATATAAACCCGGTGAATGAATTTTGACTCTGGTTCCTGGTGATAGAAGAATTTTCGTCCTGGGGATCAACTAGAATAGCCATCGTTGTAGAATAGAGGTGGTCTCTAAAAAGGTCTCAGTTCCAAGCCAAAGGTTCAACCCGCAGTGAAGTGGTTCTATTTGGAGGGTTCACTTTTTGGTGCGACCGCTGTTTCTGCACGTGCTAGTTGAAGATGGATGGCAGTTCAGCACACTAGAAGGCACTCTTTAAGATAAACATGTAATGGAATTGTCCTCCACAACTTAATGCCTTTAGGACGGTTCGATAGACCTTCTCGTGTAACCGTCTAATTCATAAGATAGTGGATTACGTTGGAGGACGCTTTCTGGAGCCAATCACATGAAAGTCCACTGATAAACTAGTCACAGTCTATGCGTTGAACTTGTCGAGGATAAGTATTTCATACACCAGAAGGACACCTACTTCATAGGACCCATTTCATGCAGTCATGAACTGACTGGAAGCGATTTAAGGACTTGATGGCGAAGCAGGGAAGATTTTGTGTCGAAATAATCTTTTTTCAAGCTACACAGAACGATAAAATCGTGAGGCACGGAAAATGACGTTCTTGCGTCGGAGGCATTGAGTGACTCTTCCAAGTAAATTTGAAACCTTACCACCCCAATCATTAGACGGTATTTGAGTGGAGTAAAGGAAGCTAACGGCCTCAGTTTGTGTTTCCTTTTGCTTTATTCTTCATACTTCACACAGATAAACGATCATAGCCGCTTGTTTAAAGTGAACTGAATTCGAAAGAGAATGCGATAAGTCACGTGTCTGTTCTAAACAGGTCATATTGACGAGTTGTTAGCAAAGTAAAATACAGGTTCAACGAAACTCACACACCATCACGATATCCTAGTTTTTTGTTCCAATGAATATGACCTCTGAGTCAATGTTGACAATGACCGTCCACTTCATCCGATATAGTCTGAGACCTACCAAGGTCACTGAAACTAGCCCCAATCGGGAAGTACACAAAAAAGCTGACGACCGAGAGATTACAATCAAAGAGGAAATTAAATGCAGCTCTAATAGTCTCAGCTAATATCGCTGCTCATCAGCGGCATCCCTTCAACGTATAGTATCCACGCTAAGAGCAACTGGACAGAAATATTGCCAGTTCGTCAAAATCTATAAATATTTTTAGGTAAAGACACCTCGGTGCTTCTCGTATGATGAAATTCGTAGGAAGACTAGATAGGCAACCTGAAGGTCCACCATCGAAATCTGAAGACGACTCGACTTCAAGCTAGAGTGCCCCAAGAGGTGGTGAATCGCTGGCTTCAGAGATAACTCAATGGTTAAGGCGCGAACTTACTGACCGGAAAGTCCGTGGTTCGAACTCAACCTCTGCATCTGGACTGCTTCTGTCTAGGCCTTGGCAACCTAGCATCATCTCATCCGTCATTCTACCTTCGGGTGGCATGGCAGCTAGACACCGAAAAAGTGTTAGGACTAAACGATTATTAATGATTCAGATGCCACAGGACGTCCAGGCTGGAAATCGAGCACTTTTAGCTTTCTATCGGAACACTTCAGGATTCTTATCGACTCCTCCCGAGAATTCTATACAGGCATCCTTTTAAAATTACCAAGTGTTGACGTGAAAAAAATGTGTAGACGGGATATCGCGGTGCCTTTAAAGAAGAGGGAAAGAGAAAGTACCGGTATTGCGAATCACATAGTCCAGAATGACCAATTTCTCAAATTGTACTTGGAACTCCTCCGACGTGGTTTTTGGCAGGGATTCGTTGTCGAAACGGCGGAGCCAGTATTCTGCATCACGACATCGGGGAACGAAGAGCTGGAAAGACCCGGCCTGTAAAATAAGGTGCAGACGGCTTATGAAGCAAGTAAGAAGTAGGAGATGGGTATGGGTGACTTATAGCCATCTTGAGCGAACCTGGCAACGTGTCGAGTCATCAGACCGCAAAGCACTGACAGCCAAACAACTAAGATAAGCCGAAAGGTCAGCTTACTTTTGGAGGCAATCCAACCCAACTAAAATGACGTCCTAGTTCAGGAAACCGGGTTGCAACATGCTGCTTGGTGCGGGCCTTGGCCCGATCGACTGCACTGTAATTGAAACTCTCGCTGACTAGCCGCACTATCTAAAAGGGGAGAAGTAAAAAACACACACGGGGTTACACTCAATACAAATGTGGCATAGAACTAATAGGCAGCTTTACCATATGTATCAAACGGAGACGCATTGTCAATAGGAGCTTGGTTAACCTAGCCTATATTAATCTTAACAACAAACCTCACCAACGAAACAAAAATGGATCACGAAACATGGGAGAAAACAAGGGCTTTCGAAGCACTCTTTTAGCTCATAGCTACCTTACAACTTGAAATAAATGAAGGCTGTCACGTTGTTCAGGCCTCGCAAGGGGGAATCGAGATGTGAGGGTTGGTCCGAATCAAGAACCTATCGGTTAATAGCTCGCTGCTTTGTGTAGCTGGTTTTGTGTAGATACTAAATAAATCAGATAACGCCAGGTACGGTAGACTCAAATAGCCGATGACCCTGCGGTAGAACTTTATATTCAGCCTAACGTCACTTAGTATTTGAACACTGTTTGCACAGAACCGATGTGTGCTGTCGCCATCAAAGTGTAGTTATCCTTCATCGAACACCAACAAACAAAATAGTAGCAACCAAAAACACAGTTTACAGCGGCGAACCCAATCGATTGTTATTGTTCGACATCAGAAGAACACGAACTTTTTTCCTGTATCTTGGGACACAAGAACATTGTTTGCATCACAGTGTCTGAGGAGAAAGGAAGTTTCAGTGCAGTGAAGGAAAAAAACAGTTCAGTTATTAGGTTACGCTTGTCACACAAAACAATTAGCATTTCCACATGACCGTAAGCAACATCAACAGAGAGGAACGCAAGGTGAAACCTGGATGGTTAATCTATGGGTTGAAGCATTTCTGACAAACCACTAAAGTAGTAAAACTAATAGAAGAGAAGCTACAAGTACCTTACTAAATAAAGCGCGAGCATATAAATAGATGGTGAAGATGGTGCATCACATGCACCAAATTGTCAGCTGATCGTGCCAGGGAAAAATCGAAGCGTTGTTGCTTCGACGAGCGAGCTTACAAGGGCAATAAAAGGCACGCATGAACCATACCAAATCACATGACCGAGGCTTACTTTAGTTTTGGGTACAATATTTAGGCGCAGACGTTCGTCTACCAGACTAGCTCCGGCTTCGGATAGGTAACCTTGGTTTGGCACAAGACAGGAACGGCCGAAACAGCAAGGGCAACAGTGCTTGTGCATCCATTTGGTCCATTTCGGATTCAGGTGACCGTAGGGCTCTTCGTCTTTGGGTTTGAAGACGGCGATCTTATTCTGAATGGACAGTGTAAAGGTCGGAGTGCACGTGCAAAGCGGTCATCGAAGCGAACAAACGGTTAGCACAGCAACACCTGGACATACCAATATAAGCGTCGTCATGCTACATGAGAACTGATGGAGTCAGCAACCAAAATGGAGCTTGTCGGTTGACGTACAGAGTTTATTTGGAAACCGACTACCACTAAGTATTTTGCACACTACATCTGAAGAAAACGACAAAAGTTCGCAAAACAGTTGAACCATAGACGGAAGGACATTCGGTAAGTCTTGAAGTGAGAAGCTCAAGTACGCCTAACATGAGAGGAAAGACTGACGGAATCTCCTTCACAGAGGTTGGATCCTGACAAGCTCAGCTAAAAAAGACTCTTAATTTGGGACTGATTAGATTAACGTAGAAAAATTGAGCACATGACTCTTTGACAGTTTCTGGCTGGTAATTGATCAGGTGGCTGTTGATCTGTTCGCCGAGTTTGGCAATTGATTTGCAAACGCTTCGTCAGCATTCGAGGAGACATCTTCAGTGCGCTATCCAGCTTCTGATAATCTCAGACAACCTGACCATCCGTATAAAATGATCTGACAGTGTCATCGTCTTGTCAGCTGTGGAAGTAAATAACTACGATGCAGAGCAACGTCTCTGGTAGCGCAGTTGGTAGAGCACTCATCAAGCAAGCGGATCCGTGGTTCGTATCAACCAACGTCTTGAGTCAACCAATTAAACGGCTCATCGCCGCTAACTAGTAAAACAAGGAGTTAAATGATCTTCTGTACGACCATACCGACACGAAATTTGGCCGAAAACTGGTTACTTTGGGGTTATTCGCAAAATTCTTCCTTGAATCTACTGAGAACTGCACTCACTCGCATATGAATTTCAAACGCTTCAGTTGCACCTATCATACTGTCAACCACTAGAACTACACATGGTTTGCTGGCTTCCTGTATGCACTAGCGCCCAAAATGCAACCATTGAGTAGTGTGTCAGAGCTTTGTTGTCGGTCTGAAGGTACTTGGACTTATAGCGGCCACATCTGAAGTTATCAAGAATACAGTTGAACCTATAGCATGCCTGAGTGAGGTTGAAAGGATAGATGGCTAAACCAACTGTCACTGCGATTCTGTAGATCGATTAAGGAAGATTGCGAGAGTAAAGAACTCGAAAAGTGTTGGTAAAGTCCGTACTCACTCCATCCACATCCTTCACAAAATAACTGCCACTCGAACCTTGATAGATCCGCTCGGGATAGACACCACATTCAATCGCGTGAAGAGCCTTCTTCACAATTTGATGGTAGTGCGGGTCATCATTGTTATTGTGCAGGATTGGCTGATATGAGGAAGAGCTAGGTTGCTCATGGTCACTACCCAGTAAGGGTGTATTCTCCTCATGAGTGTCCCCGAACATCTTCAAATTATCGAGGGGGTGGTGGGAGTCTGGGTTCTCGGTATCAGGCGACGTGGCTTGTGTCGGTGCATGTGCAGCTAACAAGGACATGCAAATACAATCCGAGTGTTATGCACACAGATGTCGCGGTACAGAGGACGTCACCTAGTAAACTGAAAAGAATAGAAGATCAGGAGCAGCCACATAACTAAGTATTAAATAAGGCAGCCCCTGTAGGGATTACCCCAACCACCCAGTAATTAACACGGAGCCACTAAGGCGAGTGCATCCATAATGAAAAATTGTCAAATAAACGCTAGAAGTAACAATCCTTCGGTATCATTAGCAGCAAATGGTAGCCCGCATTACGGAGTACCGCTTTCTACTCTATGGGAGAGATTACTGGCTTACAGTTGGTGTATAAAGGGCGATCGAAATTCCGAGAGATCTATCAGAAAAGTGTTTGAACCTCATTAACAGAACGACGAAAATGTGGTTACCGGGCTGCAATCAACTTTTGCACGAAATTACTGAATTCTACCTCAAAGAGGTACCTTCGTGGGAAGTGGCAGTAATATAAACCCCCATTCCTTATGTGCGTATGTTACGGGGTACTCGTCTAATACGCAGCGATTACCCTTGATACCCCATACGCTTGAATGACCGTGAGTGATATGTCAGCGCAATATGATGAACAAATACAGTGGTAGTCAACCTTTTTAACCTGATTTGTTACTAATGAGGAATTATGCTGCCTAGCTAAAAACGAACAGGAACCAGGAAATGTCCTGACGCATGAGGCTACGCGTGTACTCCAAGCCGAATTATCAGTCAAGCAAAGCAAAGCACCGTGGGGAAGAGCACGTTCCTTTTCAGCACCAATTTCTGGAACAGCGGAAGTCGCTTGACTACTAATGCTCACCAACAAAACAGCTCCGAATCCAAATAGACCATTTTTCTATCAGTTGCCGGTGGCAAGGGTTGATCATTGCCTGTCGCTCCTTCTGGAACACCAGCGTAGACCCCGACAATACACTCTTTCGCTGCTGCTCTTTTCAGCTCTACGCGAAACGCGCACATCTCGCTTAACCACTGAGAAGCTCGTGGACTCATAAATCAAACAGGCCTATCAGAAACAGCTCCTCCAACGCTTCCCGAACAGTCCATTGTCGTATATTAACGGCTCAGGGGTCGGAGCGCGAACTTACTGACCGGAAGATACGTGGTTCCAACCCGACCTCTGCCTCTCGACTTCCCCTGTCTAGGCTTGAGCAACCTGGTAGTATCCCAGCCATCGTGCTTCCTTCTGGTGGCATGGCAGTTGGGCACCGAGAGGGTGCTACTGCTGAACGATTTTTTTAGGACCGTGGCTTAGCTGGGGGCCCGGTGACAGATTCCCCCTGGTCGCAACTACAACCCAACTCGACGCATCATCCGACGTCAGGTGAAACTAAGTGTCCATGCAGACCGGGAACCTTGGGAGACCCGAAAGGCCGAAGAAACGCAAGATGCGAAATGTACTGGAAACGTCCGCAGGCTGTTGCACTTGATTCATTCGAGTGATCCTTGGAAGCCTCTTGACATCGAAACTATCAGGGACTAAGATGGCTCTCCGATATCCAGCAAAGAAGAACGTTTGAACTGTTGGGCACAATACTTTGAACAACTCAGCTGGTCACCTGCTACCTCCAATCAGCAGGACTGCGGGCCCTCAATAGAGAGGTGGACTGGGAATATGGATCCACCTTCAGCCTCAGAAGTACCCGAGTGTATATACCTGTTCAAGCGTCATCGTGCTTTCGATGCTCACGACTTTCCTCAGCCAGTGCGTTTATTTGAGAGAAAGAGACCATTCCAGACAACTGCGGTGAGTTGACAATACTGCCCATTTTCAAAAGGGGTACTCACAGTGAACGTATTAACCACAACGGGGTCCGTTTGACTCCAGTTGTAACAAGGCTGTTGATGCCACGTTTTACGGCTGCAAGCGGAACTTTGACCCGTGAGCATCAAGCGGGATTTCGACCTGGTAGAGGCTGCGTCAACCACATCTTTACACTCCGTCAGGTGTTAGAGCAACGCCATATGTGCAGACAACCCACAACCTTTGTGTTCCTTGACTTTAAAGATGCGTCCGATTCTGTCAATCGGTCAATGCTGTTGACCACACTTGCTCAATAGGGTATGCCCAAGAAGTTTGTGAACATAATCCGGTCCCTATATTCAAATACTTCAGGGTGTGAACGTATGATGAGCTCCCTAGAAGCTTCCATACGAAAGGTGGTGTCCGACGAGGATGTCCACTTTCTCCGTCCTTGTCCAACTTCGTCACTGATGAAATGATAAGGCGAACACTGAAAGATCTCAAAGCCTTGGTGGTCGAATCGTTGCTGGTTAGAACCTTGTTGATCTAAAGTACCCAGATGCCATCGTCCTCATCTCTGAAGACAGAGGCGAAGCACAAGCTCTGTTGAATAACCTGATCACTTTCATAACATCTTTCAGCACAAGCCTTGGCTTCCACCTTCAAAGTGTAAAGTCATGCTTCAGAACATGCAGTCTCTCAACGTGCCCCCCACGACTCAAGGAGAAGCACTGGAGGTTGTGGAAAAGTTTACATACTGCGATAGTTGTATTAGCTCTGACGGTAGTGTAATCGATGAAGTCAGTGCAGGAATCTCAAAGGTCCGAATCAGGTTTGCTAATTTGCGTCACTTGTTGCGTCAAAAAGGCATACCAATGGTTCCTAAGAGTCGTGTGTACCAGGCTAGAGTAAGGTTGCGAGGCATGTCCTCTGCGTCTTCAGGTTACTGACCACCTGTGTCTCAGAATTGTTGCGGGCGTCGAATAGCGTCAACAAATTCTCAACGCGGTAATTTGGTAGTTGGTTATGTGGTGGGTATTGCGGTCGCGGAAAACATCCAGAACCATAAAATACGGTGGCTCGGTCACGTGCTACACATACCGAAACATCGTCTACGGAGACGAACGTTGTTTACCGTGCCTACTTCAAAATGGCGCAAACCATGAGATGAACAACGCATTACTTGGCAGAAGAGTGTGACGGATTACGAAGACTTCAGGTGTTGTCGGTGCGGCACGCCTCCCAGAACAGAGTCCCCGTGATCTCTCCCCCAGAGCTTGCCTGGATACATTGCAAGAAATGGCGCACACAGCGTTCAAAAGTGAATGCAGTTCATTCAGAAAATTAAAAGTTCAACGTTCCAAGTGATAACATGATTTTTCCCAACTTCTCCTAATGTGATAAAGAGCGGTTGAGCTCACATCTTTATTCGACCATTGGTCTGAATCCTTCTCGCAACTTCATGTTTTACCGACTCAACCAAATAATTAGTAGAGCGCACACTGATATCACGTGTGAAAATGCACGGTTAGATTCACTGCTTGTAGGCCAGACAGCCGATGATCGAAGAGGACGTAGCCGATAGACTTATATTCCATAATGGCCTGAGTGGGTTTAATTGTGGCTGTCGTCGGCTGTTTTTTCTCTTACAATACAATTGCCCTGTTCGATTGAAAATTTGGGGCGTTTTCTCACATTCTCATGATTAATCGATTTCCTCGTTTTTCCTGTTCGTTTCTGATGCTACTGAAAATAATCACTGCTGCAAATAAATAATTAGTTGGTCAAGGCCAAAAGCGCTCCCTGTTGTAGGATACTTCAAACCCATGGCTATACAAATGGATGCTGAATTACGTTGAGAAAAAACGATTTGTTAGAAAGGGTTATAAAAGTTACGGAGCTAGCTCACAATACAATGTACATGCGATATATATATATATATATATATATATATATATATATATATATATATATATATATATATATATATATATATATATATATATATATATAGTGCCTTCTCAGTCTCGATTCACAACAGATACAAACTAGGTATTTGTATCAGAGACCTTAGCATTCCTGTACAATCAGCACTCTAGCATGTTTCACAGGTTCTCAATCGAGTTGAGGCCAAGAGCACAGCCCAACTAATTTGCTATTTTTACGCGGTGAAAGAGTTGAGAGAGAGAGCCATGTAGCGGGATTTTATCTTGGTCAAACGCCTTATCTCTCGCTTACTCGGGTAACAGTATTTCGAATGATAGGGAATTTGCGAATTTAACCATGCCACAGGGACTGATGGCCGAGGCGGTGGAAATCACCAAGCATCTCAGTGTGAATAGAATAGAAGGCGTAGAACTGGCAGTGTGCAGAGCAGTTTCAGCTCAGTCGAGCTAGCACGTGGTGGTGTGCGGTCATCAGCGAAGAGGAGTCATCAATAGAAGGGCTTAGGTTTGAAGCACATCATCAAAGACAGCAACATCAGTGTTGACACTGATGCTTCACTGCCGTAGTACATAAACGAAACTGACCAAAAATTCCACTTCTCAGCCCTCCCCAAACCAGATTGTCGTAGCACATACAAACCCACACAGAACAACAAAATTTACCAGTGACACCCAAGAGGAATCATCAATTGATGCCTGTTGAACCGGAAGATCACGGACTCAAACTTGATCAAAATGAGCTAAAACGCCCTTAACCCATCAACCGTAAGATTTCAGCACCCACACTATTCGACAAAGCTTTTTTAATGACACTCAACACTGATCTAGTATGCTAATCTGAAGAGATGTTGCTGATTGGTTCTTCGTCTACCTTGAAACTAGGTAAAGTTGGTAACCTACTCAATTGGCCTGATGAAGCCTTTGTGTCAACAGCACAACGCTGCTCAGCCATAGAACAAGCGACTGATTACCAAACCCTTATGAAATAATAAGCAGCTCTTACTTATCGAATGGGGGGAATCCAGGGCCCGAAAATCCTATCCTTTATTGGAACGATCCTATGAGAAAGAGGAATTTCGACCAAAATACATCATGTTTTGTTACTGAAACCAGAAAGCACAGGGTCTCTTATTACGGCCTGTCAATCAGCGGCAATACTGAATGAAATGTCTTGTTTTATTCCCTTCTCACTATGTCGATCGTGAGAAACTGTGGCGGTGCTTGGCGACCAAAGTTGTCCCTTCTAAATTTATATCCCTCATGAGTGCACTATATGCCGACTCCTGTGGGCGCGTACGAGTACACAGCAAGATTTTGCCAGAGTTCACCACGTCCAGTCATGTAAGACAGTGTTGCCCTCTCTCACCATTCATCTTCAACTTCGTTGTCGACATGCTGCTTAAATTTTCTCTGCCTACCCCTGAAATTTCGGGAACAGAAGTGTTCCAGGGGTGTTCGCTCACAGACTTTGAGTGTGTGGACGATATTGCTGTCTTTGGTTCAGAGTATTCAAAGATGCAAGTCATTTCGAATGACTTAAATAATTCTGCCGCATTGTTTGGTATGCGCTTCGCACTTGCAAAGTGGGAGCGAACCCAAATCTCGTGCTTGCAGACCAG
Organism: Opisthorchis felineus; assembly: GCA_004794785.1. Lineage (NCBI taxonomy): Eukaryota > Metazoa > Platyhelminthes > Trematoda > Opisthorchiida > Opisthorchiidae > Opisthorchis > Opisthorchis felineus. The sequence continues at coordinate 474,311 of SJOL01006409.1, read as the reverse complement.
CCGACTTGGTAGGTAAATTCGTCTACCTGGGTAGTTATATAAGAAGCAGTGGACTGGCTGAAGACGGGATTACTTCTCCAATCGGGAAGATCAGGGCAGATTTTGCCAACCTCACACCTATGGTGTCAGGGTGACGTTGGTGCGATTTAATCTGTCTAGGGATCGGAATCGTGGCTGCTACGTACAGGGGACTACGAAGGCTGTTATTGTTTGACCATCGGTGTCTCTTAAGCATTGACCGGGTCTGGTGGGAACATCGGTTCAGCAGAGGTGCACCAGATGAATTCAAGCAGAAGGAATTCTCTCACGATGGATGAGTTACTCACGATTCACAGGTTACGTTGGTTAAGACACATACTCCGCATGCCAGTGGATCGTCTGCCTTGAAGAATTGTTTTAGGTCAGCTGTGCCGAATTAAAGCGATCGAGAGGTAGACAGTCTATGACCTGGAAACGAAGTAAGAAAACACTAACCAGTGAACCCAGTTGGGCCGACAACTTCCGTCTCTCTGGGTGGCCACCCATGGAATCAACTCACCAATGGTTGATAACACTGGTAGACATAGCTTGACCACGTAGTAAGCGGTGCTCGTGCATCAAGGCTGTTGCGTTTAATGCGTAGCTGCCAAGCTCCCCGAACTAGCTCATTATGCTATCGCCCCCAACGCTAGAGTATCTCCCAAGCTCCCCCACTTTCCGGTGACCGAAACTGCAGCAGCTGGAGCCAACGCACCCTTGGTGCGTCGTTTATAGTTGATAAACCGAACAGGACTGAAAACCTGTAATAACGGTAATGCCTCAGTTTAGTTCCCGGTCTGAACCTCCCAAGCTAGCGTTCTCGTCAAAAAAAGACCACCAAAGGTGCACGTGCATTGACACCAAACCATGACAAAAACATGTACAGCGCGTCATATATAAAGTTTATGCGGCGACAACACTCTGGGAATCCCGACGCCTATCAAATGCACCGTTGTCGACCGGCATTAGGCAGATACTGCATCATGATTGGCTGTTGGGTCCACACTTTCGGCCAATCAGAGCCCGCCCTGATGCTGGACCGGCAAGCGGCCCGTTCTTCTGGCCAATCGCGTGCGGGACAGGCTTCTTGGCCGTAGCAGCGCCTAATGGCGTGCGGTAAAGCGGTTTCGGTGCGGGATTGCCCCTAGCAAAACCTTTAGGAGTGGCTGAGTAGTTGTTGTCTGATTTCCAAACGAAATGTCGCGAAATGCTTCAAAAACATCAGGGGTCAAAATCGAAAGCTTTCCAACGTTTCCTGCTCGCAGTCGCCAGGTTTCTGACCCGTATAACAGCATGAATAGATGACAGACCGCAGATGTCCTAGGTTGGCAAAACCGCCCAGATTCCGACAGTCGAAGGGCGATTTTCACCGAGATTTACTCAACTATCCAGGTGAACAAATTTGTCGACTGACTCATGGGAAAACGGAAGGTATGGGTTTTTGTACGACTCAGCGTTGCAATGGCACCTTAGGGTGTGAGGTGAACGCTAAATTTCACAGCTGAATCGGAAGCTCTGTGGGCTCCGATCCGAGTAGAACTAGATTGTCGGCATACCCAATATCTACAACCGGACTTTCTGGGAGGATTTCCATATCGCAGGAGTTGAGGGCTGATGAGGATTGCATAACGATACCTAAGGTTGAGAGAAAGGGGACAATTGTATCTGACACTAATGGATGCGGTGAACTCAAATGAGGGCCTTCCACAGACATTAAGTAGATCGCGGGCGAAAGGCAGTTTGATTCTCACGGATTTCTTTCGATACGTTCGAGTAATAGAACAGGACGAAAGTGTACTTTAGGGGCTACAGTCGCTATGAGCGGCGTCGATGGTTTTCAGACAGTAAGTGAGCCACTCCAGCCGTCACTCCCTGGTTATTTTTAAAAAAATAGTCCAGCTGCAACACCCTTCCGGTGCCTTGCTGCCATGCCACCCGAAGGAAGCACGAGGGCTGTGATACTGCCAGGTTGCCCAAGCCTAGACAGGGGAAGTCGAGAGGCAGAGGTCGGGTTCGAACCGCGGACCTTCGAGTCAGTAAATTCGCGCCAACCACTTGAGCCCCCTGGTTATTTAAGGACTCATGATGCGTGGGGGTTGTCACGAAAAGGAAGAGAAAGCAAATGAACGACACCCATAGCCGAATACACAAATTTCAAAACCTGGCCAGTGCACCGTGATTTTGCACATATTTCTTTTTACGCCCTCAACCTGGTTGCTGGCTCCTATTGTTGAGGCTCAGGACTCGTCATCATAAACTCATCATAAACTAGTATATCCTACTGGTGTATTGCCGTCGGTGGAGACGATGATCTACGACCAGAAGGAAGGAATATCACCGGTGAACCACATTAAATAAATATCGGATTATAGGCGGATACGTCTGGAAGTGCATATGAGAATGACGATTTTATCACAGCCATTGACAGAAATTCACCAGCAATACACATTGCTGCTTAGCTGCGACGATCGCAACAGAAGACCTGTTCATGGGACAGGATGAAGTCCTTCAAAATACTCTCAGGCGTCCAAACGGTTGAACGGTTTTGATTACAACAACGTGGAGTGGGTTTTAAAAAACTTGGTTTGATTGATTTCAGCCCCTTGGAGAAGGACAGGTTACAAAACCTAACAAATTTCATCACGCGTGTACCAATAGAGTGGCACAAGTGTTGGTGTGATCTTTCAAGTTAAACCAAACGACAACTTCACAAATCCCAAGAGGCTACATCGGTTACATGATTTCCACATGCAGCACGATAGGGGCACTCAACTGTGGAACAGGACGTTTCGACCAGCGATTGGCTCGTTACGAAATAAGGATGACCATCGTCGGCCAACAATCTGAAGCCATGCCCCACGAGAAATCATTCAGATTCAGATGGATGAGAGCAGATGACTGAGACGTCTACGTAAGACATACCGTGCGTTTACACTAAACCAGATAGTGGTTAATTCATGAAATTGACAGGGTGTCTAGAGTACATACCTCTGGGTTCGGCTGGCACCGCCACGTCTGGTAGTCGTCTCACATTCGCTCATCAAGCAAGCGTCTAAATGCCTTAGCCAAAGGTGTCATTACGATACTTTCCGGGAGGTTATTCCACAAATTTATTGCCCTGAAAGACGAGCAGAACACTGATGTTGCCTTCTGAAACCTAGACTTTTCAAGGTTGTACTCGTACCCTCATGTTGTCATCTTTACGCTGTAACCAGGCAAAGAGGACGAGGCCGCCAGCGGAATCTCCGGCATTCCCGGGACCCGAAATAAGGAGGTGAAGTTTATGCGAGTGCGGCGGTATTCGAGGGGAAAACAAGTCATGCTCTAGACATCAGTCAATGTAGCTGAGACGTCTCAGCTCCGATATCATTCTCTGTACTCGTTCTAGCTCGTAGCTAAGTGACTAAGGCGCGAATTTACTGACCGGAAGGTCTGTGGTTCGAACCCAAACCCGGAATCTCGACTGCCTCTGTCTAGGCTTCGGCAACCTGGCAGTATATCAGTCCTCGTGCTTCCATCGGATGTCACGGAAGCTAGGCACCGAAAAAATATTACAGCTGAAAGATTGTTATTTTTTATTACAGCACTCGTTCCAGCGCGGAACCTTATCCATCGTACACGGGAAATAAGACAGTGCATCATACTCCATGACAGGGTGGATAAATGTCGCCAGCAGTTTCGGCATAGCCTCTCTGGTCCCACGTACGATCGGGTGTCACAGCGTTCAAAACATCCTATAGCCTTTGCTCGCTCCCTTAGCGACGTCCTGGTCCTAAGATCGATTGGAGTGACGATGCTCAGAGCACAAATCTTGGTATTATTCACGAAATACGATGCTCTTCTTAGTGTTCAGTTAGCGTGTGGGCGTTGAAATTTGGTTGGGTTGTTCGGTGGTTTGGCCCCTACTGCCCGCTCCACAGCTACAACATCAAGTTTCTTTGCTCCAGTCTGCGAGGTAGGTTGTTCACGTAGATCCTGAACAGTGTAATATCCAGTGTAATACCGTCACGAAGAGACTGGACCTTACCGTGCTGTGACGGTTTTCGCACCTCAGCGACCCATTGAGTTATACTGGGGGGGTGTCCCCGCGACACTCACAAAGTCTCTCATACCAGGTTGGTCAATGGTTAGAGGTCTGACGAACACAGTCTCCTGTGTTCCTGTCCTCCTGTCCTGTTCCAACCCCCAACCTGGAGGACAGGTTGGGAGTTGGAACATATGGCGACTTGTTCCGTAGAAATGGTAATGCATTTGCATTTCCTGCCAAACACCGCTGCCTTGCGGTTAGGCTTTTGAGCCAAAGGCTTTGGTTGAGGACCCTAATCGTCCTCCTGTCTAGGTGTGGGCGCCCTGACAGTAT
>SJOL01006409.1:415102-449008 GCA_004794785.1 Opisthorchis felineus | reverse complement strand
CGCTGCACAAGCAATCGGTTTGCAGTGACCTTTGGACACATTAGTATGCACCATCTGCATCAGTTAATGCGGATCCCTTGCAGTTTAGAAGACCACCCGACGCTGTGAAAAAGCACTTTTCTAAATCCGGCCTGGACAGGATGGGATTTTTGCGTAAAGGACTCTCGGGCTCTGCTAAGGACCTAAGGGATTCTAGACTCCACCCTGAACGGCGTCTCTTCTCAAGGACTGTGGAGTAGGTAGGCTGGGTTATATCAGCGCATTCCTTAAACTTTAGGCAAATGAACGCAGATAGCCGATTTCAAAAACTGGAGGAAATATAACATATGTATGCATGCAAAAACGGAAGAAGATGGAATAAATGGTAGAATGGAGTCACATTAGCGCTACCACCTTAGCCCTGATACTTTCGTTTTTGTCGCTTGGTTCAGGGAAAGTTCAAAAATGTATTGGCTGGGCGGCTTGCGGCTCCAATGAGATTATTCGTGGCACACTGTGGCCTCTGGAAGGAACAAGAAAACACATGAGTTAATTGTTTCTTCCTCCATGTTACCAACTCGTGCAACCGCGAATAACCCGGTGTTCTTACGCACCTTTGTGCACAAAAGTAAGTTATATACTTTTGCCACCAGACCGGGTTTGAGCTAACTGACACCAAATTGCGTTTTTTCCATGTATACAAAGCCGATGCTCAACCAGATTTTCCAGACTGCAGGCGACCTTTAATGCAAATAAGCGGCGACTAGCGACCCAATCTGCGGGCACGCATGGTCAGCCTGTACTTGCTAGCGGCCGGGTGTCTTCTGTTTTAAGCTGGTTAGGCTCATACATCCACACACAATGCAGACACACGGCTGATTTGCAGGTTTACTCAACCAGTTCCTTCACTATGTCAGACATACTTGTTTATCGTATCCAGGTAAGGCATACCTGAACACGTTAAGGACAGAAGTGGAGGTCTGCCCATGCACTTTATGAATTTGGCTAGAGTGTATCTTTTTGATCTTCAGGGTACCTAACGAAGCAAAAGCTAGTGGGATAGTCAAGCGGTCGGAAGGCGTCGGGCAGACAAGGAACAAGGGTGCGGCGGTGAACGCATACTGTCTCCTCAGGTCATCTCATTTACGTGCCATGGTAGTGTCCAGACATCCTGAAGCTACTCTTATTGGTAATGTATGATCAACAACGTGCTGAGATATTGGTCGTCAAGAGTGCTCATTCATGACAGGCTACTCTTTGGGCGGGACGAACTCAGGAGCTACAGAGAAATTAGTGCCCCCACGCCACAATGAACTAGCCTTCGAGTTCCCTGAAAACCACATAATTCGACCCCTACGGGATCATTCTATTTACAAACACCATGTAAAATGAACCGTTCGCTACAGATAGAAAGCCTGTTGCCTTGTAAAGAGAGGACCACACCGACTCACCAAGCAAATGAGTATTCGCCAAATTGCCCGTAGTCTACATCGCCCCTACCATAATAGTGGACCCCACAACTTGTAGCAGCCCCATGTGTTCACCGACCACTTGCCGTCTAGCTCAAGGATTCTTAGGCATGTGATGGAATTGGCCCTTATATATTTGCAACTGCAGGAACTAGGCCCTAAAAGGCGTCACAGGAATGGAATTACCCACACTGCGCTTGCCCGTTCCGCAACAGTTAACTGGTCGTCCGACAATTGGAAATATTTATGCCTACCTAGTAGGAAAATCAACTACTGCGCACACCTAGAAACCACCGGAAGAAATTACCTGGAGATATGAGCCCATGTGAACGCCAAGGCAATACGGGTGTAGATCAGAAACAATGTAACACATAAAATCAATGTGTTCACCTAATTTTTCAGGCCCAAACGAGACAAAACAAAAGTGAGATCCTGACTAGCTTTATAAAGCTTTTGTCCGAAAGGAAGATCTAACGATAGCTAGACTGCCGCGACCAAACTCGTCAAAAGAAACGTGTGGCGGTAAGAAGGGCACCTTCTTGGGCGCAGCAAAAAATACTTTAACCCATTTGGCATTACAAAACGCGGAGGACCTCAAATTATCTTCACCTAATTGAACACACAGGAAAAGTTAGCGTCTCAAACCCCAGTCTTTACTAAAACTAACAATGGAGTCAATACCCCAGTGACGCCTGCACTGGTCCCAGTCGCGTAACGCTATTAAGGATAATCAAACAATGAAACTTGTTCGCCATCACTGCTGGCATTAGTATGCGACTAAGTACAACTAACAAAAGCTGAGAGAAAAAACGCTCTTAAATAGCGAATTTGGTAAATACGGCACTTTTGCGGAAAGACAGCCGTTGAAAGATAGCTTTATAAACACCTGCCACTCAGTGGGGCGACACCTGAATGCATTCTAGGTCCGGTGCTATTTAGGATTTGCAATAATCGGACGGTGCCCTTAACATGTTTAAGTTTGTCAGCCTGTGTGGAAGATACTAAACCCTGATGACGGTATGCTGATAACACCTTCGTTTCTAGATGTGCCGTATGAAATAGTATCAATAGGCAAGTACCAGTTCAAACCCAAAAGGAGGATTGTCCACTCAAATTATGTGGTGATCCGCTAGCACAACCCGGAAGCTTGCATGGCCGGGTGCATTCATACCCAGTGACCTCGATCCGGTAAGCAACGTTAACACAAAAGAAAAGCTCTTGCAAGCTCAGGAACTCCGAAGGTGAAGCCATGTCGGCCTCAAATAACAATATTTCAACCGATTAATTCCACCGATGCCACAATGTCTCCGGAAATTAACATCCAAGGTATTCGCTCCCTCCTTAAAAATGGATATCCCGATCCTCGAGTGTGCAACTTACGGCAACTTAAACATTCGAGGCCTTGCAAATAAATCTTATATATATACGTGCCTTTATAAGCTTGGCCTATGTGGTCCGGGTTTCGTGGGAACCAGTTTGTTTTAAGTCCTCGACAACTGACAACCATTCAACTTTAAAACGCAAATCCGGCTGGCCGGCGGCCCTCTGTCTGAACTGCCAGCGTAACCGCCAACCATAAAAGGTGACTTTTGCATTGGTCGCTGCCAGCGTGAAACAATCTTCTGGGTGAAGTAGTGCCCAAGAATATATCACCACTTTCTAATGCATGATGGAAGAGTCTACACAGACCAGTTCGTTATGCAGCGTAAACGCTTGACCCAAGCAAGCCTTGCTCAACTAGGAGACAGCCGCAAACAACCTGGCCCAACAATGCATCAATTTGCGTTACAACCTACGGTTTCCTTTAATTCGGTGAACTTTTCATAGAGGGGGAAAAGAAGAAGAAAACTGAGAGGGGAAAAAGACATTCTTTGACAAAAAAAGGAATAATCATTGAAAAAAGGTAAAACGGATAGGCACATAAATAATAAGGATGTGTATTCCCAAATGGTGGGTAGCATACCGTCAGGCATGATCATGTTACGGTCAGAGTAGCAGCAAGACCAGCTGGATTTGTGGGTAGAAGTGATTGCGCGGAAAAGGAACAGTGTCATAAACAGTGGACATTATCCGATGTAGGTGTGGTCACCCGTGAACCGGCATGGGCAGGGAAGCACAGTTGCCACTGTTTTTCCTTTTGCGGAAAATATCAAGCTGAAGTAAGGTCAGATCGTTAGAATCTGAAGATGGCGAGCAAAAACAAAACCAGGGAAGGCAATACAAGGGATATTCTGCCAGACACGTGACAAGAAAGTTGCTAATTGCGGAAAATGAGGAACCAGAACAACGGATCTGGTGAAACAACAGAATTGGTGTGATCCAGCCGGTCAATTTGGACTGAAAACTAAAACCACCACTGAGGCCTCGTGGCCTTGAACTGTTGGGTTTATGGCCAGGGGATAGGAAAGTGGAGGGATTAGCAATGCAGATAAATGGTAGCAGGAATCTCAAAATCCTGGTGTACAGCGAAACTGTAGAGACTCACTGGCGTCACCGTTGTAGTGGAGTCGGGTGTGAAAGTTCCTTGGAAGAGTGAGTTGGTGACAACACACATGCCGAAACGGGAACTGTACCGAAGCTCATTGACTTTGTGGAGAGCACAGACTGAAATTCCACCGAAATAGTTAAATCGGAAGGAACTGTTCAGCGGATTAGAATGAACCCGTCCCGGAGGCGGCTGGGGCCAGGTGAAGAGTCTGCTGATATTTGCAGTTAATAAAACGAGTGGGCGAGAGAGTACGGCCAAGAGTAGGAAGGGAATAGTTGCGGGTGTGCTATCAAACTGGGTATGGCAGTGCCGTGCCATCACTGGCCTGACATACTTCGGTTTTTAGACAGCACCGTAACGGACGTCATGTTTGAGGTGATTGGGCTGAGATGTGCAATTCTTTGGACAGCGGGATTTTTTCAGGTTGGTCAAGGAAATGTCAAAAAATTGGACAAAATTGTCAAAAACTGGACAGGAGGAACATGTAATCGAATGCAACCGTTGGAAGTTTCGGACACCACCACGGCCTCGTAGTAAGAAGGGGATGATTTAAGAGAAAGTTTCATTCCTTCTGTAACATAAGGACAATGAGAAAGTAGCTCGACTGCCGCGTCTGTCCGTGCCCGCCATTCACTTCCCCTGATATAGATGATTCTATTCACAGATTTACGGGTTGGTACACGGGGTCGGGGCTTTTGCCCAAGCTTCCCGGGTCTGGTTTATTCTTGTCGTTTAGAGGTTTACGTTCACCTGGGAAGCACCAGAGTAAAAGTGTGTAGCACTGCTCCTCAAGTTCTCAGCGCAAGGAAGTAAGCTTGTCAGCACGGGGACTGACATAAAAAGGCGTCTAAAAGTGCTTTGAGCTGGGTGGTAGATGCATCGTGAAGAACCGTCGGAGGAAGGTTATTCAGCGTACCAACTAACCGAAACTAAAAAACCCGTTGCTCAAAAAAATGTGCGCTCTCAACTTGAAAATATTCTTACCATGCGTTCACCGTGTGTTAGCTGGGACAACGGTGAAAAGCGTGTGGGCCAAACCTTGTTCAAACGGGGTATAAGTACGCATTAGGTCCCCTCGGAGGCGACTAAACTCCAGGGGAATTAGGTCAAGCAACGTGAGACGAGTTTCATACTCCATGGATTTAAGGTCAGCAGCCATTTAAGTGGCAGCTTTTTGAACACGTTCAGCGAGAGTTGCGCCCTTCTTGCGTCCTGAATAGACAACTTTGTTGGCATACTCAAGAAGTTGTCTGGCGCAGTCATCATCGAGTATGTAGAAGTCCATGCGAGTAATACGGGGAAAGGTACGCCGAATCATCCGTAGGAAGACAAATGCCTTTTGAGCAAAGTTTTCATGGAATGAGGACACGTTCGAAGAGAGAGATACCTAAATATTTTTTGGTATCCAGTTCGTTATGTCTCCTGGTCCATTCATACTAAGAACGACAAAAGCGTTCCCGGAGTCTCCTGCGAATGACATATGGATGCCCTTTTCGTTGTTCAGAGGAAGGTGCCGGTCCAACGACCATTGCTTTGCAGCGTCTACATCCATTTGAGGACGCTGGTATTTCAACGCCAGGGCTTCAAGTTGTCCATGGAAATCAGGTATGGACTTTAGTGACTATCTGGAAGGTCGTTGACGTGGATAAGAAACAGGAGTGGTCCCACAAATGAGCTTTGAAAGACTGCAATGCAGACTGGCGCCGGAGAAGAGTAATTTGAGCCTGCCTTCTCTCGAAATGTTCCATCTGATAATAACGCCTTAATCCAGCGTAGAGTTTTCCATTGAATCTCGTAAGACTCGAGATTGTGGAGCAGCGGAACGTGTGAGACTAGTTCGAATGTTTTTGAGAAGTCGAGAAATACGGCCTCCTGCATGAGTCCTCTGTTCTATACTTGGGCTAAGCTGTCCATAACTAAGAGCATGTTCGTCACGCAAGAAAAATTTGGGAGAAGTTTGGTCACTCGTGAATTCCCCGCTTCATTCCCTTAAAGAAGAAGCGGTTGATTTATTTCTTTGGAGGTATCTCATGTATTTTAATAACACATTTTCATTTTTATGGGCAGGGTCTAGTATCGTTGCTTTTTTCATATGTTCCATCGGCGGGTTTCTGATTTACAACGGTTCGGCCTTTTACGAAATGCCAGCCCATCTTCTGTGTCTCCCGGAGTTATCTTCCTGGAAAATAGTTGAGGCCTCAATTTCAGGCAGCTTTTGGTCCATCCGACTTCGCACTGGTTTATTTGGGACGAACACCGCGTCATCCTCAAGAATTTCCTGGAAACTGGTCACATGTACCTGCTCCAATGAAGATAGTTCCAGTTTAAATTGATCCACGACGCTACGTATTTCTGAAAAGTGTGCGCGGCAGAAGTTTCAGATCCAAGTTTGAGGTTCCGGGTTTCTGGCCTGGTAGCAGATGAGATCGAAGGTCAACACACAGTGATTACTATGTCCCAGTGGAGCTTAAATTAACACTCGATCAACGAAGTGCCTTTCTTTTGTGACAACCCAATCCAGCGGGGATAGTAGTTGGCCTGCGCGGTATTTGGTTGGTTCGATGACAGGCGTTCTGATAAACGACGTTGGTCAGCGCCGATGCAACATTTCCACTAGATCCGATGCGCTAGAGCTATACCCAGGAGGCCTTAGGAGTGCTAAAATCAACTGCCAGCAAGATGCGTTTGGAGTTGTAGCTTCTGGAGAGTTGCTCAACGGTTTGTATGAGGAACTGGTCATCTTTCGGTGGATTTGAATGGCAGTGGTAGACCACGCAGAGAAGAAGAGAATAGGTGCCACGCAGCGTGATTTGAGTCCACACTGTATCACAAAAGGTGCAGAATAGCTGTCGAAAAGGACGATCGGGATGAGCAGGGCCACATGTGAGTATAAAGAAACCCCACCTGCCCTGGTGTGTTTCGAGCCAGCTCGGGAAATGGGGTGGCCATCTATCGAGATCTCCAAGTCAGAAATATCTGGTGTGAGCCAGGCTTTCGTGAGTGTGATTATGGATGGATGTTCAAGGCAAGCTAACGTGGTCTTGCTCTCGTGATTGAAGACTTTAATGGCTGCTACATGTAGTTCGTGCAACAGTATCTTTTGAACAACCGGATGTGTTGTTCAGAAAATTAGAGTGGGCATGTTTCCGTTTGGTTTCTTGGGCTTTTTGGCGCGGTTTGACCGGTAAGGTGTCTCTTGGACGCCCTGTCTGGTGGCTTATGGATTGGATGGCACCACCAAGGAGTATTCTTTTTGGGTGCACTCTTAAGCGGTTCGTTTTGGCAGAAGACTGCACCCTGAATCTAGCAAGCTCCATTACGTTTGGGCGAAGTTTGCATGTCTTATTTGCTCGCCGTAGCTTTCCTTTTGTGTTTGCATGGACCCAAGGGTCGTCTGCGATTGCCGTGACAACTCGGTGTACGTGGGATCTTCCGGTGCAATGTTATCGGGGTACTGAGTGACGAGTGTGTCCACAATCGGGCAGGACGCTTTTGATGGAATAAAGCCGGAGGCTTGCAGCTTCGCATTTCGGTGGTTTTGGGGCTCTCGTAGCAATCCCCGAAATCGAGGACAACGCTTTCGGTTAATCTGTCCGTGGACTTCGTTGCTTGTCTCCGCGCAACCAACCAAATCCGGCTTGGAACTTGTGAACTGGGCGTGGATTTCACTGTCGGGCATTTGTCATCCGCCGAGGAAATAATCGACGATATTTCACGTAGGTTGAACGCCGTGTTCTCGCGAGACTTGCCTTCCACCGAGCATCTCTGTCGTTGGTAGTCGGGAGGTCTGTGGCGGTTGAGTGGAAACTCCAATCCGGAGTCACGACCGGTTGCGTCGGCGCGCTCTTAAGAGCACAAAGGTTTATAACTAATATCGGGTTCGCCAGAAGTTTAGTGCTGTCTCTGCTGTCGCCAAGCGGAAGCTTGTTTCGCCCCTCCCCTCTAAGAATGCAGTGGCCCAGTTTTCGCACCTCTAGAGAGCGATCTTCGGATATACGCATGATTTTATGGTAAGCCTTTTGAATGCTTACAGCGCTCTCGCAGATCCTGCGCACGGCAGTTGGGGAGGAAAGCGTGACCAGAAGCCTAAAATCGTTTCCTTGCTTTCCCGTTTAACCATTCTGTGGGAGATAAACGGGTAAGAAGAGTTGGATAATTGGCTTGTGAGATCGTCCTGCAGACCGGTACAGTTAAAATGCCACCAGGCCTGGCAGGCGTGATATTGTATTCCACGCCTTACATTCAATGGACATCCGTTTCGTCCACATCTGTTGGGGTCCACCGATAGCTGTAGAGGAGAGTAGCCTGTATTGATCTGGCTCATGATTGAAAGTGGGTGCACCACAGAAATGTAGTGTAATCGGACAGAGGTCTTCATGCACAGGTTATGTTGGAGTGAAAAATTCAACAAAAAGCACCCATTAGCTCTGCAAATGGATTAAACAGTGAAAGATTTCTTTCACAGATTTGCACGACTCTGGTGGAACTTGGCTCCCAGAACCAGATTATGGAAGAACCCTCGTCGAATACCATGACATCTTACATCTTCTGATTTCAGCCCTGAAACTGAAGGTGTAACTGGACCACAGGTTAAGTCCACTGAGATGACCTTATAACTGGCACATATTCAAAAGTTCTATTTACATGCGCAACGCCCTTCTATGTTATGGGACTTGAGCGATATACGGTGCTCGAATGCATCGGCGAAGGATCTTTCGGGCGAGTTTATCGCGGCCGAATAAAAGAAACAGGGCACGTGAGTTAATTGTGATGTTATCTGTATTTTTGTAGATAGTTGCCATGAAATTTATTCCGAAAGTTGGGAAGAGCGTGAAGTCCCTGAAAAACTTGAAACGGGAAATCGAAATTATGCGGTCCATGCATCACGCAAATATAATCGAAATGAAAGACACGTTCGAGACCGATAAAGAAGCACGTGAGATACGTAATTCTGTCCAATGTCAGCAATCTTTTAGGTTGTCGCCATAACTGATTATGCGGAAGGGGATTTATTTCAGGTCATCGAAGATGACGGAAAGCTTCCTGAAGAGATTGTATGTGTACGAATCACTATATTATACACTCGAACACACAGGTACGCTCCATTGCTTGCCAGCTGGTTTCGGCATTGTACTACCTACATGCCCATCGCATCCTCCATCGAGATATGAAGCCACAGAACATCCTTCTTGGACAGGAGGGAGTTGTGAAGCTGTGTGACTTTGGGTTTGCTCGGGTTATGAATCTTAATGCCATGGTGCTAACGTCCATAAAGGTAATAAGATCCCCTAATTTGACTACGCTGATTTCAGGGTACACCACTTTATATGGCCCCAGAACTTGTGCAAGAACAGCCTTATGATCATACAGCAGACCTGTGGTTTGTTTCATTGTTTTTGAAGCGGATTTTTAGGGCTTTGGGTTGCATCCTCTATGAACTCTTCGTGGGAACACCACCATTTTACACTAACAGCATTTTCCAGCTCGTGAAGCTAATAACAAAAACCTCCATACATTGGCCGTCGGATATGAGCCATGAATTCCGAGACTTTCTATCCAGGTTATTGCAGAAGGATGTCCGCAAACGCCTTCAGTGGCCGGATCTTTTAGATCACCCATTTGTTGCCGACGGAATAGAAAGTAAATACCATTTACTGTTTGTCTTTGGAAACATTTTTACAACATACATGTTACACCTGTTACCCGTTAGGAATATGGCTGTTAAATGCTTTGGTTGTGTGAACCATGATCAGATACCAGCCATTACCATTATTACGACCTCTTTCGGATATGGCAAGATACAGTAGTTTCTATAATTGTAGAAGTGGCGTGCATTCTTTATCACCTCTACAATGTTCGACAAACTAAGAGAGTTTATAATCGAAATTAAAATTGTTCCGGAATCAGACAAGATTGTAAATTCGGACGGAACGACGGAACACTAAGAGAGCACGACAAGCTCTACAATAATGGAAATGGTACATGCTGACCAGGTACAATACCTGGGTTTGTCAGAAAGGCACTTGCAGCAAGCAAATTAAAGCGTAAACAGAAACTCAGACGAGCTGACAAACATGAGAAGAGATGTTCACTTTAAATGTGTGTAAATACGAAGTCAGCTACGCATGCAAAAACTACCGCTGAGCTGGATCATTAATGTCAGTTTCCCACATGAAAAAGCACAATGCCTCGACGGAAAACCTTACATAAAAGTGAAATCCAGACATGCACTGTCGCGCGTTCAGTTTATGAAGTATGCTGGAGCCACCAGGTTTGTTAAATTAGTTGAATTCTTAAATCGCGGCTTTCTTCTCCCACAGAACTTTTAGTGCTGAGTTAGGGGATTTCTAGTCGTGCAAGCTTATGTGGCCTTCGAAGGCCATTATGGAGAGACATGATAAAATAGGATGGGATTGAACCCCAACATTCACAAACATGGAGGCCACATATATGTCGTAGGTGGGTTAGCTGACTGTTTGTCAGTCAGTGGGTCAACATTATAGATCAGGGGTAAACATGAGTTGGGTATGTTAGTCCTCAGCTATTGAGCACAGTAGGAATGTGTGCAGTCGACAGTTTCTCTGCATAAATTTAAACAAGTGCACAGGATGCGTTCATCACTAATTACTACTTGGAAGTAGTCCTCCAGACTTCGTTAAAACTGCTTCTCCAAAACTGCAGACACTCTATCCACCAAGAGACTGGTTTACAAAAAGGCCAGTTACGTTTTTCGAACAAGCGAAAGTAAGGACGACGTCCACCACTTTTAAACAGACTAAACCAGTGTCTTCCTGTTGTTCTTCCTAGAACCACGACAAACCTTTGTTTTATTCCCGTGTTCTTTTGAATACCATCAGAATAAACATAAATCCTAACATATTCTTCAGTGTTATCGCAAAACAAAGTTTGTTTTAAGCAGTCTTTACTGATACTGCACATTAGTGAGGCCCACACGTGCACTGAATCCTTTCTTCCAGACTTGCCTTGACTAGATTATTACACGGAGATTGATCAAGTCTTCCACATCGTAGAATCTTTTGGATATACGGTGAAAAGTGTTCGAAAACTTTCGGAGGATGATTGATCGGATAATTTGCAAATATACTCAGGGGAGTATTGAAACGACAGGGGCTTTTCTTCTGCGATTCTTAATAACCTGTTGATGGAGCTTTGTCCTATGATTATATACAACAGTCAAAGTATGAGCTAAATCATCAAGGTTAATTACACTTTGTATATCCCATTGATTTTGAGCAGCATGTAGGTTAAAGCTTGTCACAAGATGTAGAAGTGACGGGTTGGGTGTAGCTACTGGTTTTTCTGGTGACAAAACTTTTATTAAACTATGTGGTGTAACGCGCGCAGATAGAGGCTCGAAGTTTGTTTAACTACAGTACTGCTAATGCGGATGTGACGTCATAATGCAAGGAGCTTTGACTGTCACAAACCCAAATAAACTAGAAGCACCACCTTCTGTGAACGAAGATTTTGGACTTTGACCCTTGTGGTCAGGTTAGGCGGTGGGCCACAAGGTTGTGTTTTGGTCGTCAAAATTGGATTTCTGTTCAACTTCTCGTGTGCCACGGATTACAGCCCTAGTTAGACGAGATGTCCTGTCTAGGTGGGGCTGCAAAGATCAAACAGAGTTTTGTACAGTTCTTTGAGCACACACCATGCGTATCTTTTTGCGGTTAAGCTAAAGGATCCGTATCTGGACCGCATAAGCCACACGTGATATGCTATATAGTACTGCGGAAGCTTTGATTAGCTCCCCGTTTAGCTAGATGAGAACAACGTGGCAGCATGTGATCTTCGTTCGCAGCTCCTCAAGTTGGTTAGTTTATTAGTTCTTCGCTGCATACTTTTCCCCAACGTACTTTTAGAATCTATTTACTGCACAGTTTACAGTTTCTGAGCCCTATGTACAGGATACGACAGATAAAAAAGTTGACCAATAGGGGCGACTATTCAGAACAATTCTTTGGACAACTAAGGAATTCTAGGGTGTACCAACATTGGTTTTAAATTTTTCGAATCACGGGGGCTTTAAATCATTAGTACCACAGGGTAACACTGAAGATCGCTAACATTAGGCGTGCATAGCTTTTGGTTCAGCACTGCACAGTCTTCCGCCGACCATTCTACACATTTCTCTGGACTTTGTTTGATCAAACGCAAGGCTACATACTACCTGTTACGATCTTTCACAGTTCTTGGCCGTCCCACAGTCTTGAAATCTTCCGCGATTTTTGTTTGTGTGCTTGAAAATTAGCCTAATAACTGTTTACCATGCAGTCGCATGCCTACGTATAAAAAGACGTGTGAACACTATTTTCAGGTTTAGATTACCGAAAACGATTTTTTGTGAGTTTAAAGTCTCACATACATTATCTTTATGCTATTAGGCAAATAGCAAAACTGGGTTTAACAAGAGGACACCCGGACCTAGAAAACCATCAAAACATGGAGGCTTTACTTGGCAGCACACACATCACGGCATAGTGGTTGACGAAATGGTAAGGACCAGTAGGCGGTGTCAGCCATTGGGTGCGTGGTAATAAAAACAGCACTGGAATGTAGCCCAGAAATTTGTTTAGGTGCTAATGAAGACACTGTATTTGGTGTTTTCCTACTGGGTGCAAACATTTACTGAAGCAGTGCGCCATTATACATCAATCGGACCTTTGGAATTTCTTCCACTGAAAGTCTGCCTTGAATCCTTTGTTGAAATTCTTTTAATCATCCAGTTTGCTTGCTTCCTGAGTCAGTATTTTTACCGCCTGAACAGACATTATTCAACAGTTTATTACAAACTCATATGCATAGTATATATATTATCATGCGCTAACTTAGCCTGCCCAAGCATTACAATTGCAGCTCTCTGAATTGAGACGTTGAAGTCATTTTGAAACAAGTCATGTAATTTATTAGGGTAAATTTGTTATAGGCATCAAGAAACGTTTTGAAAAAAACGTGTAGCGCTTCAAAGCAAAGCTGTTGTCATAAGTTTCTGCACTGTGCATAGGCTGATGACCATCCAAATGCAGTTGCATAGGATTTTGTTCAACTTCAAAGAAGGAAGTTTCATACAAGCATCGGAGTCACTGCGAGTGATTGGCATTGGTGATATTTAGGGTTTCTGTGATCTACTGCTATTTGGCCGCGCACAAATCAAAGCAGAGAGAAATCCTAAATCCATAAAGGTTAAGCTAAAGCGCGTGATTATAATGTCTTTCGGCAGACCGATTGAAGTGGTGTTTGATCCATAGTGAGTGATGGAGACCCATAAAGTGGTGGGAATTTACGGGTAGGTAGTACCAAGAAGCTAGCAAAATAGATCAAATTTTAAAACCAACGAAAGTTCTCAGGATAGTGGATACTAGATAAAGATGTCATTTTTCACTACTGACCAGTACTTTATGGTTCCTTTGGTCTCCTTTTTGTAGGACCGGATGTTGAAGTGATTTGCATATCAGGAAGTGAAACGCAGCACTACCAAACCGTACTAGTCTTTTACAGTCGTCAGTAAAATGGCCAAAATATGGTCACTCAGGCCAACGGTTCTTGGATAATTTAGTGGTAAAAATCAAATTCTGTTATAGTTGCGCGTACCAGTGGAATAGTATAGACAATATATTATCTGCTGCAACGGTATCAGACCAAGTAAGGTGAAAAAAGGGTGCACTTGGCACTAGTTTTGGGACCCTCTAAGCCATCTGAAAGAGATGGCATTTTGGTCATGAAACCTAAGTTTGTGATTAAGGTATAAGAAAGAATCGCATTTAGGGTAGTTTTTTGGTTCATAAGGATACGGGCGAACCGTTAACCTTCATGTTGCTGAACGAATTCTGAATTTTGACAGAAAAATCTTCCAAAGTCGGCATTAGCTTGCTTCTTCAAAAGGGACAAAACTTTGCTGTAGTGCTCACTGCCTCAGCATTTTGTACGTAGCACAATGAGGATTTTTACACTTGCCAGAGACTTTCTGGAATACGAATGCTCCAGGAGATCCTTCCAAGAAAAACTCCTTGTCTCTTGGATCTTTGGATTTTGTGTATTCATGGATAATTAGTGTTCCTAAAGTTTTGTAGACTAAATTCAATTAGGTTCCACTTCATACGCGCTTTTTAATTTAATCCAAGTTACCCAAGTTGTTGTGTTGCAATTTTATACTTTTTGGTCGAAAAAATGTTAAAAGTCTTCCTAAAGGTTTAGCGGGATTTCCGTTCTACCATAGCCGTTCAAGGTTCTTTAGCGATTGCCGGGTTGAGGTGAGTTGGGATTTGTGTAAGTGCAAATGGTCTAAACAGGGCATCTATGACTATACAAGGTCATCACAACAATGCGTTCCTTTCAGTTTTCAGACTACTCAGAGAATGAACCGTAGTTTCGGAAATATGGACGCAGATGACCGTTTTGGTCTCAGATATGCTGACATCAAAGTTGCTAAACTCGGTCTTATGATGGCTCCTGTGCTCCTGTATGCAACAGTCATCCTTCAGAGAAGCACAACTGGGAAACACAGACTGTTACCTACTTTAAAGTAGCGCGCATTTGATGAGTCGGCTCTGGAGCATGACAGCATAAACGGCGGATACATAAAAGGTCATGTTTTAGCCACTTTAAAGCATTACATGGGCAACAGCCGTGAATAATAAACCAACAGTCTGTTAGCGACACAATAATAACGTTGATTAATGTAAGATGCCTTGTTTTACCGCAAAATCGGATGCACAATTCCTCTGTAACTCCCGGTGGAGGCGGCTTATTGCAAGGACTATTGTTCCGGAGGCACTCTAGCATAGATTGCACTGCTTCTATTATCTCTGTGTTTAATCACGTGTAGCGCATGACAGTGGCTCACAGGGCCTGCGTCCGTGACCTTTCGATTGCTCTCTCAGTCTACAATTACATACATGATTTTAATCTTGCTTGACGAAGAGAAACCATGTCAGGGGGAAGCTATCAACAGACGTCTTTATTGTTGTAGCATTGGTAAAACAAACGACTGGATCTGTCTTCAATCACAGTCGATTGTCCTCTGTTGTTGGTGGCTTTAAGAGGCTTGTGAATTTTTCAATCGAGACCTCATCCCAGATTCAGTACGCAGCAGTGCAAATCTTGTGAGTCTTCAGGACGTGTCAAACTCACAGCCTACCAACTAGTAGTTTAAAAAAAAGACATTTAGCCACTGGCAGCTAATAAACAACGTGATTAGTTCACATACATTCAGGCGCTAATTCTCCGTCAGTTACGAAATTCACATCACGTAGTCATGCGTTGACCGACCCCGTGAGTGACAAATGTTTCGAATTGTTTAGAGTGAGTCCAATTCAGTCCATTTCAATTTTTTCGACGACCAAAATGCGGTTAAGATCGCCCAGAAGACCGTCAACTGCGCACTAGTTTGGTGTTCCTTTCCAACCTTAGTGTTCGTCCCGCTCAACTACTGCACGACTTTTCCATTTAGGAAAATATACAACACGGAAAACTGGCATGAGGAAATTTTCACCCTAGATATAGTTGTTCTTTTACCAGGTAGTGTTGCCTCAACGATATAAATTGTGTGGGACCTAAGGGAGGGTAGTAGATACCGGCGTTATATCAGACACGTGCTCCAGCTATTCAGCGTGACAGATGAACTGAATTCAGCCGGTTTCGGTGGGAGGTGAAAAACACCTATGAGAAGGTTTACTCAGAATTGCTTCCCGAAAGACTAACGTGAACGGAATTATAGAACAGCCGGCTAAACAGACTTTCAGCTTCCACTTCTATTACACAGTGCCTGCTGCTTCACATATTTGTCTTACCGATCCAATATCACGACTGCAATTGTGGTTTGGGCTCTCGAAAGTTTGAAGCCACAAAGAGTTTTTTGCGTCGTCTTACATTCTAATAATTCTGTACGTTGCGCAGTTTGTATATAATCAGATATGGCATCTAACGAAGATGACCTCTATTTTGTGAAAGAAAACTTGCAAATGGTGTTATTTTAAACAAACCTGGGTATTTTTTTTAGGAAGAACGCTCCGGTTTACCGAATAAAACGAAATGTAAACAAAGCTACCAGAATTTCACAGTGGTAATCATGAAAGCTGTATTTGTTAAAGTTTGTGTCACGAAGATGTTTATGTGTGTTGAAGATTGATATGGGATGCCTATGCCATTGAACTGATCAACCATGAGGTAGTCGACCAACTGATGATCGTTGCCATGGTTGAAAGCAGTGTTGTCAGCCGTACAGAATCCCCTCATGCCCTCTTCGAACAGTTCATAGCTTATGATGCTGTTTAGGGCATAAACTTATTTTAGGACTGGAATTATTTGTCCATACAAGGATTTTCCTTTGTATATTCATTTGCGATGCACATCACTAGTTTGAGCAACTCTATTGTAGTTTTCACTCAGGCTTTAGCCCCCGACGAGTCATGTTTTACCAAAGCTATGCATGTAAATAGTGTGGAGGT
This sequence comes from Opisthorchis felineus, assembly GCA_004794785.1. Taxonomy (NCBI): domain Eukaryota; kingdom Metazoa; phylum Platyhelminthes; class Trematoda; order Opisthorchiida; family Opisthorchiidae; genus Opisthorchis; species Opisthorchis felineus. Next base: position 432,605 of record SJOL01006409.1, on the reverse strand, counting down.
TTAGCATCTGAGGGACAATACAGTAGTATAAAGTATATGCACTTTGGTTCTTAGAAAAATCTGGAAGATCACTTCCGTCTTATGGTACTGGTCATTTCTGAGTTACGTACCATACCATTTAACTGCCCTGGTGACACCTTTTGAGGAGCCGATGTCTACCATCACAAATCTCTCCACTACTCTGTCAATATTTGTCATATAAGATAAAAAGATGATTTGGCGAGAACGAGTCAATGCATTCTGACTGAACTAATTTTGACGGTTTGTTCTGCAGTTGATTACTTTTTTTTAGCAAAGTGGGCTAAACGTTCTTGGCACTGCATGAAAGAAGCAAAACCAAGCCAACCAATCTGGGGTAGATGAGGCATTTGTTACCAGGCGTTTCTGAAAATGTACCCTCCTTCAATGGAGGGACCTGGACTTCCATACTGCTGTCAGTTGCCTTTGTCTTTCGCGATGTCATCCAAGAGATGTATGCAGAGTGAATGCATCGGCAACGAGAACAACACACAGTTATGACCCTTCGCCCTTCCCAGTCCTCGTTTTGTCTCCACATTTAAAATGAAAGTGACCTTGTTCCTGTAGTACACGTTGTTCCGCCAGCTAATCAAGATTCTAGGGGAAATCCCCTTTTACGTGTCTACGAATTCCAAAATAGGCTTCAGATATTTGTCCCCGTTTTCAACCACTGTCTTTTTGTTTTGTTTTTGTTTGTAACCTGGTAAAATGCACAAAATCTTCTCTCTTAAACTCATAGTTTGAAAGGAAAACGAGCACGTTACCGGCTGATACACAAGGAAAAATTTGAGGCAGTGACTCTTTTGGAATTCTATGGCTGGTCTGGTTCAAGATGATAAACTTAGACGTCCTGATGTTAATATACTGACTGGGGCCGGACACCTGTGATGATTCGGACGATGTAGATCGGCTGCTGCCACTATCCGTTTTTATAGTCCACCTTTTTTCAACGGAATTTTGGCTGAACAGAACACCTCCACTGCCGGCCACCTGGATTTGGAATTGCCATTGTAGTTTGGTGGACATGAACTCTAAAAATTAGTTACAGTATGGTTCTTTAACATGATTCTGTTTGCTTGACGTACATAGAACCCCATTTAAATCCGCAGCATAAATTGCTGGGAACTGTTGGAACTTCGGAATTTTCGCCCTACAGTTATGCTGAAAAGTCACGCTCCACTCAATCTTTGTGGTTTTATATCACATCCGTCATATCTGCGCTATCAAGCCCATTTTCACCAGAATTATTTTGTATTTATAAAAAAATCGGGAGGATTCACTGTCTGCTGCATAAGATTGCTGTTCTCACTTTCAGATCACTTGCTTAGGATTCTGGTGAATATCATCCTTGTACTCTGGGAAAATGATTTCGATGCTAGCAAACGTTCTACCAGAAAACAAAAGTAGTTGGTTAGAGTTTTCGTAGAAAAAAAGCAGGGTGCCTTAGAATTGGACAGACTATCTAACGTTATCACTGAATTTTGTTTCTAGTTTCTCCTCGAACGCGCATGCTATCCAGTCCATTCACGCAACCCCTCACACCAAGTCAGTTGGCTGAGAAGGAAAGACAAACGAAGGATCTCTTACGTCCTGGGGGCTCACGAGTTCTGCGTCGGGCTGGAGAACGGAACACCCTACGTCAAGTGAAGGAAGAAGGTTCCGGAGATAATTTACAAGGTATTCCCCCTTTGGCCCCATCATCACAGACTCGGATCGCTGCACGTAGAGCAGAGCCAGCCAATACCAATCACATACCTGTCTTGACCAGTAACAGGGAAAGAGTTGTGTCCACTGTTGATCCTTATACCTACGCTGCTCATGTCAAAAGTTCGGGTGTGAAAAACGTAGGTTTTTAAATATGTGAATTTGGTTCCTTGTTCCTCACATTGTGATACAGTAACTTCGTAAGATTAATGGCATTAGTAAGCAGAAATTTGCGTGGGTTTAAGAATAGAGAGAGTCTCTTTTAAACTAAATACTTCATTTTTCAAGTCCACAAACAGTGTATATTAACTAATACCTGCTGGGATCTATTGATAGTTAACGGTCTCCAAGATATTGAGTCGTTGTTTAAATTGGTTGTTTTGGTGTTTACACCAGTCACTAAGTAGCTGATTCTCCCGTATCTGAAATAATGGCCGCTGAGAGCCGGGGAAACCAATTCGTCATGGCTGTACCAATGAAACGCGAGGAGTCATATCGCTTTGAGTGAATTATCCTTCTCAAAACAACTTTAACTATGCTCCTTTAAAACGTTTACTAACGACGCAAGAGCTAATCCCTGTCCCAGAAAATTACTTTGTGCGAATAAACCCTTACCTTGTTTTGCGTAAGTGTATAAATTCTTCTCAACAAAAAGCATAATCTCTCTAAAAATATCTGCCGGTTCCAGACTCTCGAAGGTCATTCATCACATAAATGCGTAAGATATCAGTGATCATTGCGCTAAATTCTTCTGGTGTAGTAACCTGCTCAAACATTCCATTTGATCCAATAACGGTTATACTAGAGGCTCTGCATGTTGAGGAAAGAAGTACACATGAGTCAAACAGACAGAACCGTCACACCAATTGGCAGCAACTCCTGTGCCGAGGTAGGTAACTTCAAATCCTTTCACAATTCATTCTATCTGTACTTATCCTCGTCAAGAAGGAGAGAACTCAAACTCTCTCCCACTCCACGCGCATCGGATCGCTATAAGATGAATCCTTTTGAAGTACTTATGTCAGTGGTAAAACTTAACAAGAAAAGGTTGTTCCCCTTCAGAAAGTTCGTTAGGATAGACAAAAATAAACCACGGGGTAAAAACCTACCGTTGTGCTTGTTACTTTCAAGACCTAGAGAGCACAGGTCACCTGACTTAAGGTCGTAGGCTGGGCAATTTGGAGAGAACTGCAAAAGCACTGCAATGAGCAATCGTCCGACGAAGACCTGTTTACTTTCATTACCATGTACATCCACGGGTAATCTCTTTCCTCTACATGCACCCTCCAAGTTTGCACCCAGTAAATGGTGAAAAAGGGTAAAAAGCCATTATTTATTCTGTAGCTCCTTCCTCAGAATGATCCAAGAATACTTCAAGGTTTAGAAAGACAGTTGTGCGTCACATTTTGCACAAGGAAGACAATGCACACTCCACTGTTGTGTGATACTCGCAGAGGGCTTTCTAGTTGACTAAAAGGTATAAACTGGAGTCGGAAAGAGTTTCTGATAATAAAGAGTGAATTTTATTCAGGAAGCCTCGTGAAAGAGGAAAAGGCAAATGCGAAGCGGTAATTTAAGAAAGGAATATTATCATTCGTGTTAGGGTTTCTACATGTCCTAGTGGATGGCTTGACAATAAACCTGACAAGACTGTGACGAAACGTCGAATTAAATGACCTGACCACATTGATAGCAAAGTTAGATCGTATCTGGTCCATCTTGTAGGTCGTATACATGTAGGCGTTACGCCTGGTTGCGCGACGCGAAATTCCTTCAGCAATTCTTGAGGTTTTTTGCATTTTGTGAGAAAATACTCTTCAGGCAGTATTCTGCATGATGTTTTGTCTTGAATGTGAACAGAAAATTAAATGTACCCAAGCCAAATAAAACACTTTACTTGTAGAGGTAGCAGTTTTCCACCGTCGGTGGTCGGAATTCCTAAAGCCTGCAACAACCTCTATGACATACATTTCGTAACCTATTGTAATCAAAACAGAGCAAATGAATGCAACTAACGGGGTGAAAACCCCTCAGATTACAAAGCCATGCTAGCTTACACTGAGAATAACAATTCCTTGCATACAACAGCCCCCATCGGAATAGCCTGATTTTGAGGCGTTCCAAAATAGACGGCCTACAGCTTTTTCCAGTTCACCTTACCGTTCACTGTTTCTCTTGAGGGAGGACAAACCAAACTGCCCCTTCATTCCTCGGCGTTCTTTTTGAAAGTATAATAGTACCACAACCACCAGCACGTTTGTTACACAATCATAATGATGAACCAAAAATGTTTTTAAAGTTCGGTAAGGCGGCCTGATCAGGAACTTCTGTATAAGGAAACCTACTGGTGTTTTGCTACTTTGAACAACGAGCAGAACAAATGGTTGCGTGAAAGGAAAAATTCCTTCTATAAAAGCAACGACATCTTCATTTTGACGGCATTTCTGTCTCATTGGCATTCCTGATTTAATGCGCACTATTGATTTGCGAACAGATGAATTCGGCTAGTTAAGATGAGGACCAATGGGTAAACAGTAACTACCAGTAAACTAATCCATCTTGGCTCTCGCCGGCTGCATCCAGGAGGAGTAAAATGGGTTTTCTCGCTGGGCAGTATCAGCTCAATAAAAACAAAAACGATGTTCTCACCAGAAAGAAAAACTACTCTATCGCTGAGTTTCGTTTTCAATTGGCCATGTGACAAAAGTAAATATTTGTACTTTCATTTGTTCTGCTGTAACTAACTGTATCGGATTTACGGTTTAGACCAAAGTGACTTAAACATGTGAGTCACGTGTTATTTTTTCTCAAACGCGACCTCGGGGATGAAACCTTTCGGAAATAGAGGTATAGTGAGGTGGAGCTAATACTAGTGAATTAACAAAAATCTTACGACCATGAAACGATGTGTAATAAAGTTCTCCTCAAACCTCCTAAGTCTTACACCCAGTTGGACGAAGCTGTATTGGCACCTTCAGCTCCGGTTTATACTGTCACAAACCTGTTATATTAATTAAAGTATCGGTCTACTCGTAATGAACCACTTACAGAGCTTCTGAGACCAAAAGTCTATGCTTCATAAGCTTGAAAGAACAATGAATCTTTCAATATTTTGTCAGTTTTTCGGGTGAAGTCTACTTGGGTAGAGTGGTTATCAACCAGTCGCGCGCGGACATATTCACATGACTTTCACCTAAAGGATACCCGACCTTATAGATATTTTCCCCATTGTTAGCTGCCGCTGAGCGCCGTGGTTTTGTGCGCCTCCTCAGGAGAAATTTGGCGAAAAACACCAATGCTATCCATCTAATCTATCTATCTATCTATCTATCTATCTATCTATCTATCTATCTATCTATCTATCTATCTATCTATCTATCTATCTATCTATCTATCTATCTATCTATCTATCTATCTATCTATCTATCTATCTATCTATCTATCTATCTATCTATCTATCTATCTATCTATCTATCTATCTATCTATCTATCTATCTATCTATCTATCTATCTATCTATCTATCTATCTATCTATCTATCTATCTATCTATCTATCTATCTATCTATCTATCTATCTATCTATCTATCTATCTATCTATCTATCTATCTATCTATCTATCTATCTATCTATCTATCTATCTATCTATCTATCTATCTATCTATCTATCTATCTATCTATCTATCTATCTATCTATCTATCTATCTATCTATCTATCTATCTATCTATCTATCTATCTATCTATCTATCTATCTATCTATCTATCTATCTATCTATCTATCTATCTATCTATCTATCTATCTATCTATCTATCTATCTATCTATCTATCTATCTATCTATCTATCTATCTATCTATCTATCTATCTATCTATCTATCTATCTATCTATCTATCTATCTATCTATCTATCTATCTATCTATCTATCTATCTATCTATCTATCTATCTATCTATCGTAGTCCCACTGAGGTCTGAAACGATGGACTCCCCAATTGTTTCCAAATTTTTCCCAAGTGATTAATGTCTTGTTGGTTTGACGCTGCGGATCATTGATCTTCAGCATTCAGCCTCATCCTAGTTGGTGGTTTAGTTCGAACATTCAACGTTTTCGTATCCGCCGACCTGTTTGCGCATGTCTTTTCTGTGCATTCCGAAATTTAGGCAGGTTCACCAAAACTGCCACATCCGAATTCGGCATATATTATTGTTGTTAGAAAAAGAAAACTTCGCTGAATAAAATAACTACCAGAAAAGCACGTGACTTGGTCCATTATTCGTTGCTGGAGATGAGTAGTGATAGCTTGAATCCAATGATCTTGGAGGATGGAAGACCTGAAATCTTTGACTTGCGGTTGTTCACACCTCCACAGTTTCACAACTGAGAATGTGTATAATTTAGGATAACAAACATCATTCCTAAGGCAAATATTATTTTACCGGGTATTTTATGAACGGTGCAAAGCAGTTTCTGATATCTCGTTATATCGTTCTTCACGTGTGTAGCAAGAAAAACGTTGGTCCCAATTGTTACCAGAAAATGAGGAATTTGTGCAATCACCCCCAACTCCCCGCGAGAATCGCATCGCGTCAGACTATGAGCGTGATAAAACAATACACGATCGGTTCCTGGAGACGAAGGAACATTTGAAACTGTTGGCAAACACGCCCTCATCCGGGGATATGGCACGTCAACTTGACCAGGTGACTGACTTATCGGTACGTTTCGTTAATTGTGACCTCATCTAGCAAACACTTAGTGTGAATATAAAGCCAGAAATAACGTATTTTTCAAGTTCTAGGCTTGTCAGCTATCTGAAAGACGAATCCGCAGAAAATGTAGCAATTCCTTGCGTCTGGTGCGATTTAAATCAAAGTCTTCTTGTTCTAACCGTTTTCGTACAGTGAGGCACACAGTTATTCATGTACACCAAAAAGAAAGCAATTCAGTTGTGTTAGCTTGTATAGCCTCAAGCCGGCAGTACTGTAAACAAGGCCGAAATCCGGCAGTTTTTCATCTATTCAAACGTTTACCTCCGGTAGTCCAAGGGTCCTGTGCCCAAATTACCAAACCCATCGACATAAGAAGATTGGTCCAGTGACCCTGACATAGATAAGTTCATATCGGATCCTCTGGCGGATAGGCCTTGCTAGTTGAGGTGTTTGTCGGGAAATCGGCAGTACTACTGTTACACGAAACGGATTTGGTGATTTGGGCCCGATGTGCAGCTTTGGGCATCTAAATGTGCTCCACTTCGAAAAAAGAAAGACTTCCACTGAGTGTGTTTACCTGGCGACTCAGGTTGTCTGAGTTCAACCCTCGGTAGCAGTCCTTGGTAGGCATTGTTGAAGAGTCTTCTGCATCGAAGGGTTATATCGGAGTTTTCGTCCCATATACAGTCCTCTTCCACAGGGGGGGGGGAGTTTGCAGTCGTGATGGGTTTCAGAAAGTGATCACTTTTGAACAGTACCTTGTATTTATTCCTTGAGCATGTTATAAACAATATGGGGCAGCAATAAAAACGGCTCACACAGTTTTTTCATCGTCCAGATAAAAAGGTAGGACTGTGCCGAACTGTTTCAGGAAACAACAAATGCACCCCAGGCGCTTTTCTAGTCAACTTCAAAGAAAGTAGCGTTCTACGTGTCACATTCCGCCACACGCACAATCACAGACGATCGGTCGCCTATGTTCTTGTCACCAGATGCACAGGGGAAGCACACTGCGCGCTTTTCATGTTGCCAGTCCTGTTTCAGTCCAACCCTGTAAGATGTCTAATGACATTGTCTTGAATAATATAAGCCGTTGTTCTCCCTAGGACTATGAGTATATGACCCACAGCCCACCAGAAGAACTGTCACTATGCAATGGAAATGTAATGTGGTCACTCCCGGTCACCCTATCAGGTGAACAAACACTTCTTACCTGGGGGCAAATTGTACCTTCGCCGTCGGCGATAAAGTGGTGATGTATTTCAACGCAGAAGATAAATTCAGTTGTGCTGGATTATGCAGGACTGATTGTGTGTTCTATATATCTGTTTGTTGAAGTACGAGTTACAAAAATGGCAGAAATCACACGAGGTTTTTGAACTAGATGATCTGTGCAACCCATGTCCAAATTCTGTTTCAACTGAGTATATTGGTCCATTCCCATTTGCATACAGTGCACCTAAAGTAAGAAACTCCCGGGTGTAAAGTGGAATATCTCTTGTCGTTCAGGGAGTTAGACTGTTCAACCGTGCCATCTCCCTTGGTGTTTGATCATCGGACTTTTCATGTGAAACAAACAGGCTGAAACATTACCAGACCGCTTAAGCCTTGAAGGGCGCAAAAGAAAAGTCGGCGACTGATCCAAACCGTGGGCTCGCATCTTTAAACTCGAGATGTACTGAACGCTTTTCGGCTAAATCACTATGGGCATACTTGTCCACGTAAATGCTGAACTGTTAACTCGATGACATCCTCACACACTCACTCTAAGTATAGAATTCGTGGATCACGTCTGCGATAGCTACGATGAGTAAGGAGAGGTTTGCTGATGCCTGCGAAGTCTTCCGAATTGCAAACGCGATCCTCCTGAACTGAAAATTGGCTTCCATATTTACTCTTCTTTTTATGGAAACCCGACTCTGTCGAGTTTAGAATACCACTGAGCGTTGTCAATACCTCATCTGGACGACAATATACTTGGCAAACAGCATGACAAACAAAAAGAAGTCTGATTTGTGACGGCGAAAAACGGGTTTTGATGAGTCTGGCAATCTGTCCCGCAATCCTTTCTTTCGGCACTATCTCCGAACAACGTCAGATCTGCTTAGTGAACTAAAAGTTTTACTAGTTTTTGACAGCCATTTCCTCAGACTCTCCATCATCATCATCATCATCATCATCATCATCATCATCATCATCATCATCATCATCATCATCATCATCATCATCATCATCATCATCATCAATCATCATCATCATCATCATCATCATCATCATCACCATCATCATCATCATCATCACCATGGACAGCACGACATCAGTGTTCAACACTGGTGTTTTGCTACCATACACGTGACGGCCGATGTGACATGAGTTTATTTGTGTATGTGCAATTCATGGTTGTGCATGGGCTGGGGTACCGCCACTGCGCGACACCTAGATAGGAAGAAGATTACAGTCCTCATCCAAAGCCCATGGCTCAGAAGCCCGACCGCAAGGCAGAGATGTTTTACTGGAAATGCAAGCACATTACCATTTTCCCGGTACATTTCGCCACACATGTTCCGACCCCCAACCCGGAGGACCAGGAGACTGTTGGTCAGACCTCTAACCATTGACCAGGCTGGCATGAGAGTCTCCGCGAGTGTCGCGCGGACACCCCTCAGTATAGTTCAATGCGTCGCCGAGGTACACAAACCGTCACACCACGGTGAGGTCCAGTCTCTCCGTGACGGTCCTCAAACTCTACCAGGTTGCCAAGGAAATAAAGCGCACACCATTCGTAGGACCTCTATCTTCTTACACAACTAGGCTAGCAATCGCCAAAGATGATGATAATCTGTCCTCCACAGCAGAAATAACTCAATTCTAATTTGGCGAAATACACTCATCTACAAACAAATTTGGTTTTGCGAGAGACTCACCTGGAACCCAGCTGAATCTCTCGTTTGTGATGTTTCCAATTCTAATTTGTTATCCAGAATGTTTCAAAATGGTCTGATTACATGATTACATAATCTGCTAATAGTTTTTTCAGCACGACGAAATGCACTTTCCCGGGACAATAAAAGACCGATGAAACAATTATGACGCGAATCGCCCGGGCGCTTAAAAAGTCTTGATGTGTCCGTCTATTTTTTAAAGGATAGTCTCTTTTATCAATGTGCTGGTGCACATTAAAATTCTGTTAATGTGTCACCGAAATTCGATAACTCCTCTGCATGAAGATGATGAAGATGACGATGATGATGATGATGATGGTGTTGATGAAAGTACACTGACTGGCCGCATAGCCTTTTCATGATGAGTAGGCCTTATCAGGTGAATCATTTCCTTTCCGTCTATTGCATAATAGAGTGCGCCAAAGAGCTGTTTGATAAGATAATGAAGATGATGACGAAAATAAACGTTTGGACTTAACGTTGCGACCAACACTTCGCTGGCGAGTATTCTTTTATCAAAGCATTCAGCATGTGACCAAATATCCGAAAGTGGTTCGGTTCGGTTTGAAGTGTCATAATCTATTTGTCTTAGAAAAACACCTCGAGAAAAAACTAGTCCTCACACTGCTTGTATTGCCTTGACAGTTTCAAAGGCAGCGACAATACTGGGCTCCATAGATACCTTGCATTTCTTGTGGAGACTGAGGCAATATTTACCAAAATCTGTTACTTTTTACAACAAGTCACCTCTTTTTTTCATAATGGGCATTACTGTTGCTTTGTGGATGATCACCTCTATTTGGACACCAAAGCTGTTTTCAAGACTTTAACCCATGTTAGGCTGATCAGACAGTGCTGGGTTAGCAAGAATGAGGTGCACACCTGAGGTGTATGCAAACCTGCAACCTTTTGGAGTGAGTTTGTTGGAAAATTCCCTTTGCCTGCCCGTTTACCGTAATAAGGAAAATTATAACTGCTTTACCTTAATGGCAGTAGAATTCAAGTACAACTCGGGCTTTGATAATATATTTCCCAGGTGACTGATTTGGAGCAGAACAATCCTAGTGTGTTTTGTTCGTAAATAGGTAAGTCAAGTTAAGCGAGGTAAAAGCACACTGTAAGTTGAAAATAACAGTAAGCATCCTAAATAAACGCTGTCACTTCGAAATTCCAACATGTTTATTACGGAGATACGGAGGAAGTTGATTTCGAGAGACTCATGACCATCTTGATCGTTGCTAGGATCACCACTCTGCATAAAACTTGCGAAAAACCTAAAACAGAAACATTTTGGGCCTAGTAACCTCCAGTAGCCCATAAGATACCACATCCTCTGAGTGAAACAAGCCCTCTTATGATTTGATCCTTGTTACGCACTTTTAGTGCTTCGTTTATTTTACGCAGTTTGGGAAAAATCAGACACCCGAACACCGTTCATTAATTCGCCAGCTGATCGTATTAACAGAGGCTTAGCGAAAAATAGCAACTTCGGGTGCCTTGCGTCTACCATTTCAGGGGAGACACCGGACAAACGCGTCCGAAAAAAATGTCCGAAAAACTCTTAGTCGACCATCTTCAGGAGTGCTGGATGAACGTTTCGCACAAACATTTTCGGAAAACGTGCTGAAAAGTGCTGGTGGGTGGTGGCTGCGCGACAGCTGCGAGGCTTGGGAACGCCTAGTGGATGCTACGGAAGCAGCTCTTGCTGTTTCGTCTAGTAACGATAAAGAGATTGGCAGTCGAAAGTCCGGAGACAGCAAAAGACTTCCACAAGAACGCACAGCTCTCAGCTTATTGACAGACCACGAATTTGCTCAACGTGTTGGGTTGCGTCTCCTGTCAGCGTCAGTCATTAAGAACAAGTCAGATGAAAGATCCTTCTATTCATGGGCATCCGCCCTGGCGGAAACCCGAATGAATTCCGGTGGTCGACAGAAACGACCTGCTTCGGCAGATTTGGTCAGTACAAATGAGTCATCAAAGGAAACTAATCCAGGACTGGAAGCTGCGGCCTATTTGAAGAACATTCTCCATCTGGTTACAAACCTTGTCACTGTGAAGTGGTAAGTGTAGTGACTCATATAAGCAAGGCAAACAACAATGCTCACGTCTTCCATTTGTGTGATAAACAGTTTAGTATGATGTACCTTCACTGCTTGTCTTCAGGACGTTTTCAAGTTCGAATCCTTGTCCGCTATAAGTTAATTTTAGTGACTGGACAATTTTAGGACATGAGTTTGTTTGCAATCTTGTTAACGTTCCTTCATACAGGACTTAGTTTTTTCGCGACCGGTTTGTTCACCGGTTTCGTGCTAAGATCAGCGGGAATAGTCCTAAACAGAAAATTAGGAGAAGCTTTCCAGTTAGCGACAGTGGCAGTGCTGGGGTATCTCCCAAAAATACACCATTCGAAGAATTATCCGACATAAAACCGACAGCATGGACCTTACACAACTTGTAGCCAGATACTCTTTCAAGTGTGACTCGAATGTTTATCTTCCGCACCATTTTCGACGGTCCTTACTTACCCTCACGCGGTTTCTTTCACACACATTTCAATACTTCACAATCTTCACAATCATCATTAGGTTTGGATATTTTCACACTGATACAAAACCTACTTTTGTCCAGTTTTCGGAAAACCTCATTACAACTTGTTGCCAGGGCAGAATGCATGACTAGCAGTTTTGCGTCCCAAAATGGGGTGTGCTGTACTCAAGAAAATAGGCTTTCCCCCTATGTACTAGTGCGACCTTTTATCATTCACTCAGTGCTGAATAACCCTCGTGTCATAAGACGATAGCGGTTTATTTGGATATTAAAGCGGCACAGATAATTTGCTACTCGGTCGCTGCGGTTGCTGATTTCACCATATCGCAATACACTAGCGTAGAAACGGTGGAGAATCACATGACCTCAGCCTATTCGGTGAAATTCGGTTCAAATAATCTGAGAAAATCACAAGGTTCTAAGTTCGGTGCCCCCATTCATACTCTCGTACTCATCAATCTAGACGAATTGCGAGACTAACGTCCTGATGGTCAACTATCCCATCTCAAAAGCCCCGGAAAAAGGTGTTCGAAACCCGTTCATCTTCCAAGGAATTCTTTGGTTGAAAAAACTCAAAGGGCTTTCTGCATGTTTTCAAATTGATTAAATTGTGACGGCCTCGAGAAAAAAGCGTATCTAATTCTTGGATAACCTGGTAATAAAAGTTTCTATAGTTTTTCGATTTCTTAGTACAAACTAGAATGATGTGAATTTGGCTGAGACAATCAGTTACATTCAGCTGTCGTAGCTAACTTTTTCGTATGTTTCCCTTTCGCTGTCAAGCAATGTCTCTATCGTGGAAAAGTTTTGTGAACTGACGGGAGTTCCAACCCAAATATTGAAGTTAATCCGCTCAGTGCTGTCATTTGACAGGTTGAAACAGGTGAGTTCCCTATAATTAATGGGTGCATCACTTAGTTCTTTGAGAGATAGTTTAAGGGGGGTTGGGGCACACAGCGAAAGAAATTAACTATTTTTTGGAGAACCAATAAATCAAGTTCTTTGCTACTTCCGATCTATTTCAAGGTAATGTATGCCACCCTACATTTTCATCTCCACATTCTACTTATAGGACGCCAGTTTTTCAGGTATTAACTAGTCGAGATTGGTAAAATAGTGGATTTTTTTAACGGCTGCGTGCGCTAAAATGTCACACATTTTGATAGGACGATCTAGATTACTATCTTTGATAGCATCAAGAAGCCTGCGGGATGATCGGACTTGTCACCAGCCGAATGGCAAAAACAAACCCGCGAGCGCCTTAAAATATAAGGTTTTCTGAATAACTTTTATTAGTTGCCATCGTTATATTAAATATTGCCCACGTGACTGAAGTCTGGCACCAGGACCGGCGACACTTGTTGTCTTCAGATTGGCATGTGTGAATTTGTCGCTTCATCGATCCAAGTGTTTTTGAAATTGTTTGGCTGAAATGTGAGTCTGGATTTGTTCAGTCTTTTTACATTCCGTATTACTACACTTTGATATTGACTGTTCAAGAACACTGAGAAGCTGTCAATTCATTTTCACAAACTGCAGGAACTATTTTGCAAGATCACTTTTTGTAAGGATAGAGAAGATAATTTTTGCGAGACAGTATATCATAACAACTTTTGTAAGTTGCATTGCTGTGGCGAACAGTGAGTAACTCCACAAATTTCAGTATGCTGCAAAGTGAGACTTTACTGTATAATAAGGCAGAAAAGCTAAACGGAGTTAGTAATGTGAAAAGATTTTTGAAATTTTGTTTTGTAGGTAAAACCGATCTATACCGAAAAGCCGAGAAGCGCTGTACAGCTGTTTCGCCCTTTTTGGGAGTTCACAAGTGGCGTGCATCTCCCGAAACTCAGAGAGTTTCGAACCCGAGATCTCGAGCCAGTGGTTGAACCTACAACCGTTCGGTCACGAGCAGTTAAACAGCAGTGTGATTGGCCCACAATCAGACTGAAGGATGAGTGGTGCCTATCCTTTCTGAGTGGGAGGTAATCAAAGTGTTGATCAGGCCAAACGGCCAAGTGTTCAAGCTAGAAGCCGGATGGTTGCGGGTTTGAGACTGTCTGGAATTTTGTGATGTGCGTACCGCTGATGATTTCCAACAGGGATTAGACGGCTGTGCAGTGCATCCCGGCTTTTCAGCATGAGTTGACTGAACTTATAGGAAAAAATATCCACTAAAGGGTTACTTAGTATTCTGACACCTCCAGATGGAGAATTTAAGGAGGAACGTTGTCCGGGAAATTGTGCTCGTGACGATTGACCTAATCCAGTGCTGTGTTGAGCGTGGTTGACACCAGTTTTTTTCGGATACTTTGTACCCTTCGATCACAGTTCACCGGCCTATATGTACTAGGTTCGTCAAAACTCGTGGGCAAGACATGGGGTACACTTATGGAAGTTCATCTTAGTGCATTTGGACACGAAAACCCTTAATGATAAACCGAAAGCTGCAATTTGAACAAAATAAAATTTATCTGCATCAGTAGCCAACCAAGATGATCGTTTCCCATTTTGGAATCCAAAACGCCAATCGCACTGAGTACTTAGGTGATAGAAAGCAAAGCGCACTCTGCGCCTTCACATCAAACCCTGGGGACTGTATAAACAGTTTAATGTTTAGGCAAGAGCTTATCTCAAATGTGGTTCGTTCACCGTCGTGTACTCAGCCAAGCCTGCAAAATGAATCGAATTACTTGTCTAATTCAGAAAGCATCTCCCAAACCAAACAGTAAAAAAGTTCTGCAACAATGAACACAGTACTATTTTCCATGGCACGCTTATCAGTACTAAACACTTGTTTTGCCGTAATACGAAACTCAGCATATATATATATATATATATATATATATATATGCTATTAACATGGGGACAGACGTTTCGTCTGGAAGAGACGCAGACAAATTATTGAATCGCTGGTTGGCATCGTCATCTAGCAAAATTTCCACCTAAGCTCAATGAAGTTGACAAGGACACCAGCTCCGAAGGCAAGTCTTACCGGTACTACAGAATTTTCATGCTTACTTTCACACTCCTCCTAGTTGCGTTTTATACAAATTTAAAAAAAATATTGTGGGGGACTCAAAATCACTGAGTCAGAGAGAGAGAGAGAGAGAGAGAGAGAGAGAGCAGCTGGCATGTTCCCTAGTGAACTCTTTGGCTAATTTAGTGTCGATAACCAGTTTCAATGCAGTACTCTTCAATGAAGTAAAGGCACGCTATATCAACATAACAAGATGTGTTGTTAAATGGCTTGCCTGCGTACGCGTTGTTCATTTTGAACTCAGTCTAAGGAATCCATCTTAGCCACAGTTCACAAGCAATCACGAAGAGGATAGATCCGAATCGCACTGAAAACGCATGCACAAACAATTGCCCACGTGCGAACACATCTAGTTTTGCCGGTTATGCTAGACACAAAGGTTCACGTGTTTTTGTATGCATATACGCATACCTGTTTGAATTCCAGTGTGGTTGCTGGTTACATTCAAATGATGCGTTCTTATGTGACTGTAACTGCGTTGAAGCGACAATCCACTTGAGTGAACTGATACACTAGGATCAGCTTCTACGTGGAAAGTTTGAGCTCTTCGGACAAAGGAATAAAAAGTAACATATAGCTTATGCGGACAGATTGACTGACAAAATGTGCCCAAGGATACGGAGGTGTCATTGCAGTATACTTGACCAGTATGAAGTAAATCACCTAAGGGGGTCACAACTAGGAAATTGCCTCAGTGGAAGATGGTGGCATCGGTTCAGAAGCCAAAATGCTTGTAGACTGAGTCAACTTACTGCGGAATGCACCAGTCAACAACTCCGGTGATACTGTTGTCACGTTCAACCTGATTCATCGGGCAGGAGAATTATACAGTTACTCACTCTTTGCATGTGGTTTTGTTCATTAATTGTCTACTATTTCTGCAACCTACCTCGTACATTCCCAACCATCCTTTTGAATAATTTAAACGTTTGAAAACCAAGTGATCCTAGAAGGACATGACATTGTGTGCGAAACAGGTTTTTTGGACAAATACAAACAACTTAGAGGGGACCGGGTAGCATGACCTTGCTAAGGGGATGCAGAATGTCACTCAAGTGTGATCCATGATCGAATTTCATAATTTCATCCTTTTAATCAAGTTATGAAATAGTCCCGCATGAAAAATGAGATGATCCAAGATGGTTATTATATTACATTGCGTTCACATTAGTCTCGTCTAAACAGGTGTTCTGCTACTCTTGTGCAATTATTCTGACAGGCCTGCACCAAGTTCCGGGAGCACTGGACTTAATTTTCGTCCCTGTTAGAGAGTAGCAGCAGTGCCAACTCTTGCCCAAGCACCTGAACTGCGAACTGCGGGTTACTACGACCCCATTGGCACGCACTGGGCTCTTCTGACTCAGGGTGTCCGAAAGGATATATTCGAGTTTGAGTGGTAGATCTGAGTGATCTAGTGCTACGAAGCACGCGCAGTAAACGGTATGAATGAGTCGATCCATCTATATAATCTTCTCGGTCATGCGGTTCCAAGGAAGCTTGAAACCCATAGGATAATTTTGTTTCATTGCTGAAGCGTAGTTACCGAATTTGTAGGTTCTGTCTCCTACAACCTCACGCGGGACGGCTTTTTGGCAAGGAGTCGGAGCACTTTAGTGGGAGAAAAACTAGGTTTGAATAAAGTAAATGGTATTCTGGTGTTTGAGTCTCGGAAGCATCTGACACCAGTGGGTTACTTTTTTATTGGTCACCTTTCTGATGATACAAACAATAGGATCTTTGATCTTACAGAGTGATCATGAAATGTTTACGCAGGTAGACGATGCTCAGATGAATTTGCTCAGAGCAGGTCACATAATTAGGGACTGTTTCAATGCTTTGAAGTAATTACAGACTTCTGAAAAAGATTGGATTGCCTGCTCTGAAAGATCAGGTGTAACAGATCATCTCGATAAACACATTGGTACGTGCAATCACGGTTTACCGGCGTGTCCTGGCTGGACGTAGGTATCATCGTAGTCGGTACCAAATTTTCACACTGCGTCATGCGCTAGAACGACAGCATACGTACAAGTGACCCACAATTCCATTATTCCTGAATTTCCACTGCACTTTTGACTCAGCTGACTTGTGTTTTTTTCTTGACACGCTTGGTTACCAAGGAATGCCCCGGAAGTTCGTGAACATAATAAGCTCTTTGTATTCTCAGACTTGTGAGAGTATGCAGCGAGCTCTCCAAAAGCTTCCGAACACAAAGCGGTGTCCGTCAGGGATGCACACTATCTCCACTCCCACTTAACCTCGTGATCGATGAAATCATGAGACGAACGCTGGAAGGTCTCCAAAACCCCGGTGTTCAAATAGCCTGTGACGAAAACCTTGTCGATCTGGAATATGCAGACGACATCGTTCTCATCTTCGAAGAGGAGGAGAAGGCGAATGATGATGAATTGACCAAAGTCATCCCGTCCTTTGGTATGCACTTTGCACCCACAAAGTGTAAGGTCATGCTGCTGGACATGCAGTCACTGAACACGCCACTTACAATCCAGGGAGAGGCACTGGAAGTTGTGGAGCGTTTTACGTA
>SJOL01006409.1:388501-408390 GCA_004794785.1 Opisthorchis felineus | reverse complement strand
GCATCGGTGTTGAACACTGTTGTCATGCTGTCGATGTTGATGATGGTGTTTCCTGGTACCATGATGGAATATGGTAGACTAAGGCATAGTGACTATGGTTAAATACCAAACTATGTCATTATTTAAAATGACTAACATCCGTTTTCACCTGGTTTATTAGTCTCTTCGGACCAATAAGGAATAGCGTGGATCGCTTGTCGCGACCGCCTCCGTTTGAGGAATTTCGTTGCTGTAATTTGTTTGTGCATATTGTAGGCCGCTTGCTCTGGATTGCCAGATGTGTAAATGTTCGTCACTTTGTCAGTTTCCACTTTACTAAATCGACCCAAGTATTAGTGCTTCTTAGCTCTGGTCTATTTTGTTCCTTTCAGCTACCATGGTATGAACAAATTCTGCTGGATCTGATCATTACCATAAACGCTTATTTTGTCAGTGAAATTGGACATCGCCAGACCGCATCGGAATCCGCGTAAGTCGTAATGTTCCTGAAATTTTTGACGGCGGACGGTTATGGAAAGGTGTCGGAAGCTAGCCGTGAATGGTTTGTGGTTGACGCTGCTTGACATCTACAAACCTGCTCTCCGGCACGTGTAGTTTCTATTTCGAGCCACTTTCAACTGACTAAGAATTGCAAAAGGTAACTGAGTTCCCAACAGTGCGAATTGGGTCCTGTCACTGGGATTATCTTCCACCAGATTATCATCAGTGCCTTCCTACTCCACAAGTAATAAACTTATTACCCCATAGGAGGGATGCATTTAAGGTAGAGCTACTGTTTTGGAGACTCCATAAAAGTGTTCTCCACCCCTAGAACTTTGTATGAGGTCTTCCAAAGTTCTCCGAGTTCGTCTGTTTTTGGGGTTTGCTGAACTAAGGAAGTTCGTCACCACTGTGATTTATCTGTTTACCTATATAACTGAAAATAAGTTTCATCGTTCATTTAAACGTCCACGTTCTATAAAACTTTTCCCGACCAAAATTTTCCACGTGCCTGGATCTTTCATTATGCAAACACTGTGTGCAACGTTTACTTCGCAGGAGAGGATCGCGCATGTTAAGTTGACAGGGCGGCTTTCTTACCACAAAAGGCAGAAAATTACCTTGAAATGAACTCCATTACTCCATTACAAGAACTGGAGGGAACGTCTAGAGGAAGCAGTCATTTCGACTGCGAGAGGAATTCCTCCATAAATCGCCAGAAGAGACACGCCTTGGTTCCTAAAATTTTTATTTCCTTCTCTAACCGACTACCACAAAAAGTTGGAACATCTGGTATTTCTTTGGGGGGTTGCACAGATTGTAGTGGCTGACTCTAAGCTCCTTTGAGGACTTTTCAAAGGAGTTTGCTAAATTAAGTTTGCCATGTTTGAGATGTAACTAATATACCACCGGTATTGCATATGGCCTTGAAAATGGCAATGTACTCTCTGATGTTCCCTAAGCTTCATTCTGATAGCCCTCTTGGTCCAGCGTGAAAATAAGAAGACTTTCGCCTGGCTTACATTTGCTACTGACAACTGTATCGACTGGAAAAAATTTCACCTTTTTACGGCATCTCTGGCCATGCGCCTTGGCGGCGTTACGACTTTTGTGCGTGTTAGCCATTAAGACTTTTATTCACTCTACACCCACACAGTACTAAGTATCAAACGTTGTTGCATTTCACACAGCCGGAGGTTCTTGCCTTCGACAAATAACGACTAATTTCCAGCAACACAGCAATTACTTGCCTCGAAAATCCCTCGAATGTGAATCCGTTTTGTTTTAGAGACATATATACGATTTTCTCTATATAGATGATTTGCCAATGTTTTTTGGAAACGCTTAAAAAGTGGCAGTAAGAAGCATGGTAGTTTATTTCCGGTTCCAAAACTAAATACTGTTCTTATCATCAGTCAACATCTTCTTGTCCATGTTGCCATCAGATTCATTGATACTTTCACCGCCTTATTCGACCAAGGGCATTCACAACGCGCAGAAGAGAGGGCTTTTACTCCATACTTGATGTTCCTGCAAATCTGCGAGTTCAGCATATGGTGTTTATCATTTAGACCGTTGGACGGAATGTGCCTGGATAGAATAAGATGATATCTAGATAAAGGAGGGTTGTGTTACAACAAACACTGATTTAAGGTTCATCAAAACGTGTACTCGGCAACAAAACCAGCCCGACGAATTTCGATGCGTCAAGGAGCGCGATCGAGAAGGTTGCGTAGTGCCGCAAGTGCCCAGATATGAGGGGAGCACTGTGGTCAATGAAAATAAAGGGAGACTGACAAGTAGAAGGTTGAAATGGAGGGACAGGAGTGGCTCAATGTCACCCAACAAAACGAGGCGGAGATAATTTCCCAAGTGACTGACAAGAGTTACGAAACTGTGACGAAAAGATAGTTGCGGCTTACTTACAATTAAATAGACTTTTGCGGCTTGAAAACAAAGTTGACAGTAACTGAAACTAAACTAAATATTGGTTGTATCATGGTTCTACCGCTCCAATCACACCCAATGTATACCCACCTTCTGAAGATCTTCTGGTCACAAGTGGAAAGTGAGTCTTAAGCCGTGTTGTAGTACCTTCTGACAGAAAAAAGTAGATGATACTTTGTTTGTGTAGTTCAGAAACACACCATGGCATATCGATCTAGCTACATCGATCAATCAGGTGTGTAACAAGATCGTTGCAGGTTCTGGGCGCGTTGTGCGACACGTGCACACCGGTTGACGTAGCGCACTGGGGTTTTGAAAAGCGGTTTGTGTGAGTAAGTAAACTTGTATTACCGACCTGCACCTTCGGTTCATTGCGTATCGCGGAGTTTTTCCGAGGACACTCACTATTTCAATGGCATAGAATTAGCCATAGTTTTGGAAATAATTTACATCATTAGGGGTTTTGAGGACTTCATTTCAATTATTGCAATCCACGCGGACAGTTGGTAAATGTGATATCATCCATAGTCGATATTTATGGATCGGTCGCACATTCCGTTGGTTGGAACAACTTTTAAATGACATTGTGGGGGAACAAGCAGATTCATTTATAACATGGGGGAGTCAAGAGATGACATTTTTGGAATGAATCGTCACTTGGAAGTGTGGTGCACTCACAAACTCCAAGAAATTTCACATATGTGTTTAGTTCTCTCCGTTTCGTTTAGTAGGTTACCTCAGTTGTTTAAAGAGCAATCAGTCTCAATTACAGATTAAGAGCTTCCTTTTCGGCATGAATCCAAAGTTTGACTTAATAAAAACTAGAGTATACGCAGAATGGAAATACAAATGAACTTGAGAATGGGGTGTCAATTATGACTGGATCACATGGTTGCTAAAAAACCTTAACCAACTCCTTCCACAATGAAGAAGAGCAGCTGGCTTGCTTGAAAGCCGCTAAGATTTTGATAAACGTACGACCAAAACAGATGGATCAAGATAGAAGCCAAAATGCCGGTTATTGCCTTCAAAAGACTGTTTTATCTCAGTCTGAGGCACCCTATCTCATGACCAAAGTCAAACACAATCCACAATGAGCGTAAGTAAAAAATGATTTCTTGAAGCTGCGCAGCAGGTACGTGAGCCAAGTAATACGATATGGAGTAACTGGGGGCAATACCTTCAAGAATCTTTCTTGGACGGGGTCGAGGGTGTGACAGCCAACAAGGCTACATGATTGTTTTATTGAGGAACCACCAAACTCAAACATCTCTATCGACGACATACTTTTGGAGGCACGGAATCTCTTCAGCGCAACCCGCTGTTCGAACAACAAACCAAACTACAGACACTTTCTGCTCCACCCAATGGTAGGATGACTCACCAAGAGGAGACACTTCGATGGGACGATCCGGAGTTTATGTTATAAGCACAGCTTAATTGCTTGCTTACCGCATTAGTGAACTCTTTCCGATAGGACTTGTACCGACTAAGCTGACGATTTAGTCGTGAACGCGTCCGCAGTAATATTCGTCCTAACACTTCAAGTTTGACATAACGATTGAAGGTAATGCTGTCGAAAGATAGAATGAGGCAAAAACGATGTCTTGCATTCATAAATAATGATTATCTTTGTTTTTCTATGATGATTCTTATTCATGTACGACAGCGTGAACAATCATTTGCTTTTTTAAAAAACCCAAAAGACGGAGGCTGACAACCGTGTTGTGCTGGTATGCGTAGAACACAGAATATGCAACACTGTCCAAAATCTAGAACACATGCTTAAGAGAAAATGAAACATTTCACTACTGCTTAAAGATGGCGGCAAAATTTAAATAAAAATACCTTATTAATCCTGTGCAGATGAAGCAATATTTTGGCTAAGTAGACGGCCGAAGTCCCTAGGGTGTTTCTCTGAAAAACAAGGCGTATTATATTTCCTCCATCCAGCTAGTATCTCTGGGGCACTAGCATACATAGAAAAATCAATAAACATTTCATTTGGATTGTTACCACCTCCAGTAGGACTGCACTAGGTTTTAAAGTTTGCCGGCATTGAGAAGATTGGAAAGTTTCGGTTGGAATCGCATCCTGCAAGCAAAATCAGTCCTTGCCGAAAAGCCTAGAAACACCACAAGACTGTCCTGTCGCTGTTGGGGATCATCAACGGTACACGTCTGGAGAATATCTAGAAAAGTTTGACTGCGCAACCTGGTGGTTAGTGGCTAAGCATCGTTTATTGGTGGCTGCTCAGCGGTGTAACCATCTCCCACTTAGACAGGATATAGTCGCAACAACCTCTAGCCGCACGGATCACTTCACGCAACCCTGTGTCGGCTGGCGACTTCACGGAGGGAAAGCCCAAGCGACTTACAGGGTGGTTTACACCTCTGAGCTGATTAACTATGGTCTGTGGGTAGTAGACACATTCGAAAGTTTTAGTCAAATTCCATCCTGCAAACAAAGCTAGTTTCTAGTGAAAAGAAGGAAAGCAACGTACAGCTGGGGGCGAGATGGCTCAGTGGTTACAGCTCGAATTGACGGACCGGAAGGTCCGTGGTTCGAACCCGACCTCTGCCCCTCGACTTCCCCTGTCTAGGTTTGGGCAACCTGGCAGTATCCCGGCCCTCGTGCTTCCTTCAGGTGGCATGGATGCTAGGCACCAAAAGGGTGTTACAGCTGAACGAAAGCACAGTTGTTCCATCCTTATCGGCTTTATGTTTACAAAGTGGATGATGTTTGTATATGCAAGTATTTGTTACTGTCTTGAGTGGGAACCACAGGCTGAAGCCTGTGATTTGAAGAGTCATCCTGGCTGGTTTTACGACGGTGTTTCAACGGTGTTTCGACCTCTCAGGAGGGCTGAGAGGGGAAATGAGATGAGAGCTAATTCATAGTCGTCTTCCTACTGGACTTCTCTGAGCTATCTCCACTTAAGTTACCACCGAATGAAGTTACGCGTTTACGGAATCAGGTCGCGAGTAGTTGATATACTTACAAAGTCAGGCCAACAAGTATGGATGTTTGTTGACCGGGCCGCAATGGAGTGACCTGATTACAATGGCTTCGGATGGCTTTTTACAAATTTTCTGGAACAGAGTACCTGTAGGGGTGTCACAGATCAAGACGCAGGCTTCTACAGTAAAAAACACTTAATTCATCCGTCGTGTGTACAACTAGGTCGACCATGTAGTCAACAGCGCTCTTACTCCAATGCAACGCCCTCGATTGCAGCCTGGACACAAAAATTCTCACTGGTAACGTTTACACTGAATTGATTTAAGCCTTAGTTAGTTGATTTTCCCATTTCTGTATTGTCTTTTACCGTGAAAACAATACGTCCTTTTTAATGAATTAAAGCTGCATAATCGAACTGAACTATGTAGAAATGAGTTAGTTTGTTATAATTAAACCTAATTTTGGACCTGTGAAATCTGCATTGAGAATCACTGGCCTAGAGCAAGCGTTCCCATTATCCTGGAAGCGTAATTGTATATTGACTCACAGAAACATAGGTGTGGGCTTGAAGGCTTGAGAACAAGACTTGAGGACTTGATCTGAACAAGAAGTATGTAGTTTGGCGTTCGTAATAACTCATTTGTTTGAGGATTGTTCGTGTGATAGTAGTTTATGACAAACGATTGCATGTCGGTTCACGTCGCCAGCTTAATATATCTTTCAGCTATTAACTTGGTTGTGACGTTTGGGCTGCCAAAAGCAGCCACTCGACATGTGCAGCCGTGCGTTGGCTTCAAATTGATGAATAACCAACCTTATCTTGTCTATCTGCAGAATACAGAATTACACGGAGCACGCGTTAACGTTCTTGGAACTCATACCCGATTTACTTACCCAAGCATGTGACCAAGAATATCAGCTGCGTGATCAGACACTACTGGTGAGTTTGAGCCACGATCCTCACCAGCCACGTGTGAATTCCTATCAGAGAAATAACTCATCCACAATGTGCCCAGTTCCCGTTTATCACTTATCACTTTGCCATATATAAGTAGGTCTCTCGAATCGAGGAACACGCGAATAGAACGCAAGGACCATTTGTTTCTACTCGAGGTCAAATGGTCGTGATGGTGAACATGATGGTAGTGATGAAAATGATGATGATGTTGATGTTGTTGTTGGCGATGAGGATGAACATGTGATGGTGACACCGATACACTTAATTATCAGACCCGGACAACACGATCTAAAGTGGTCTGTTCCGAGAGGCTACCGATGAGGAACGAGTAAAAGAAAACATATTGTCTCTAAATGTTTTCCAGTTGGTTTTTCACGTGAGATGCTTGGTGCAAACGCACTAGGCCTATTCAATAAAATCGATGACAAGATAGTGCTGTAAGTGGAAGATAAACAGAGATAACCAGTGACGGTGATCGTGGAGTGGCACTAAGACACCAGGCAAAAACAACTGCCAAAGGTTCCTACGGATCAAAAGACAATGCAGGGCTTTATTTCTACCATGGCTGAGGACCACCACATACTGAGTGAATACGAGTGAAACGACAAAGAATAAGGTAGCAAATGCAAATAGTGATTGGACTTCTTCAACTTCTCATCCATGTTTCCCTCCTGTCAGTCAATGCCAAAAAGGGGGAAATCACTGAACAGCTGATTCTTCCTTATTGGAGATCATCACCCTCATAAGAGACACGGCGTCATCAGTGTTGACACTGATGCTTTATTGCTATACAACCATAAAGTTTACTTAATTACAATTACGGCCTTAGAGTAGAAAAAAGAGAAAAGGCTGCGTGAGAGATGGGACTTGTTGCCAGCCTGTCGGAAGCATTATGAGGTGCCTACACCACCAAGTGCCCAACCAAATAATCTGGAAATAAACTGCCAGCATGATAGTCAGTAACATCGATTGATTGCCATTTCTCGCACTATCTCTGGTCAAGTGCGGAGGGGGTCACGGGGACCCCATCCGCACTGTAATCTCTCCCACACCCTTTTATCAAGTCATACTTTGTCCAACTCGCTGTCTACTTCATTCTGATGGAGGCACGGAGAACAACACTAGACAGCGGTGCGCGTTTCGTGAATCTTCAGGGATATCCGAATTCCGACCTCCAGATTGGCACTTGAAAATATATCCGTTCGGCCAAGAGCGGCTGATCAGTTGTGTGAGTAACCCACAAGTAAACACGATGTAACGCCCCTCAACCTTCATTCACGGGATTCCCATCAGCTGGTAACGTGTTGACCAGTCCACCGAGTGATGACTTTTCAGATGGAATGTTTTCTCGTGTCCTGCACCAATTCAGGTGTGCTCATAGAGTGGCTTCACTTGTAGGACGGAATCTGGGTTGAAAATCCCAACAGCTCATACCATCAGTAATTCTAATCATGCCTGTCACACCTTGTGTATACGGATGAATTTAGTCACAAATGAAAACAAGCATGCGATTCTTGTGGCTCAATGGAAGCCCATCAAAACTGGAGTGGAACATTTGATTCAAAGTTAAACAGTTTAGAGAATGGGCATTTTAGTCTTTTCTGAGAAGTATTTTGATGGAAATATGCCCGTTTCATCTTCTGGACACAGCAGTGTTCTCAAAATAAAAGCACATCAGACAGTACACCCAATGGACCCAATATTTTCGGCGATGGGCATATTATGGGGCATACAGTTGAATGTATGAAATGCAGTGAAAAGAGGTAGTAGGATAATATAATGCTGTCTGTCTGTGTGCAAAAGACCAGTGCGAATGGAAGAACTCGAAGGAACGTTTGTTTCCATTTGGATTAACTCTCTTTGGACCTTCTTGTCATTCTGTGGACTATTGGAAGTTACTCGATCAAATTTATCCAATTTGGCTGCTAACCTAGTGAAAATGACATCAAACAGATTGGGATGATTCTTGTAAAAGCTAGTTTTGTTAACTTTTGGCGTGGTTTTCCCCTACTCATCCATCCAGTTTGTAGTTGGGTCAAATGAAATCCATTTTCTACAAATGTGCTACAAATCGTGTGTGTGAAGCTGGCTACTATCTATCACGTGTTTTCTTCTCCAGTGCTTGCGATACTTGATGGAGCGCATGGTGGACCGGAGGAGTGACATAGTTCAAAGCTTTTACAGAGAAATCACGACGAATTACTTGCCGGCCGTAAAACTTTTGGTCTACATGCCGTCAGTTAGTAAACAAGGTGGTAGGTTTCAGTATCTTAGTTTTGGCCGTCTTGTTTAACGTGTTTCATTATTTCATCGTTTTAATGAAGAAGTAAGGTGAAGCATTTTTACCAAGTGGAACCAAGGTTCGTGAGTCTCTTCAGCTCTGGCCCGAGTGAAACTGAGGCAGAACAGTTCAGATTTGTACGAAGAAGGCTTTACTGTGAAAAAAAGCTAAACAGGAAGAGACAGCGACCTGACACTAGTCTAACAGTTGAACTGATTACCTGTCTAACATTTATTTAGATAAACGAAATCGGTACAGACAGGGTGTGCAGTCAGACTGCAGCCACATTTCACTGATTTAACAAAATGCAACGAGGGCCATGTACGCCTAATACTGGAAGTCGTACTACGTTGGTATCCTCAGGAGCACGCACGAGCTCCTTGACGCCAGCTAGTAAGACTATGCCACCTACCAAGGGGGAGAATCTTGTGTTGGTGTGCCACAGGTCTGCATTTTTTAAAATTTTATTCTATTTGTCTTACTGGAAGTCCGCTGTTACTAGCATCGACCAGTCATGATTCTGTGGTATCGGTGCTCAAAGCACAAATTGATTTACCACTGATATATGCAATTATGAACCGTAGTAGGGCCTTTCATTTTGCATATCGTATAGTATATGCACATTTATGTATGTATATATTTACGCAGTATCGTCACAGAGCAGTTGTAAGACCGTTTGGCCGGACATTCATTCGATTAGGTCTGGCGTCATGGCCAGGTACGACTAGTGACGCCGGGAAGGGAACGGCGAATGGATTTGATGAAGAAACTCCAGTGCATCAGTTTAAGGTCAGGTGAGAAAAAAATTGCAGGGGATATGTCATTCGACTCGCAGTAAACTTTTCGGATGGTTTGAGAGGAGATGAAAGAAGTTGCGATATCTCAACGGCAGGACTGAGAGGCTTCATTTTCATTGGCGACGGAAATTCCAAGCACGGACCACAGCTCATGCGTTGTAGTCCTGGCTGGAAAAATATATGACCGCCCATGTTTTCCACCGTGATACGAAAGCCACTACAAATCCTGCAACCACCTACAAATAATCGGAAAATTGTTCAGCAGGTTTCAAGCGTCTGTGGCGCTACCTGTCTGGGAAGTCCTGACAGGCAGGACAATCAATCGACACAACCAGGACAGTTACTGGGTTGCCGTTCGGAACTTCGGAACAACCAATCACATCGCTGGAGCTTGAACATTTCACCTGTTCAGGCGTGAAAATTTCAACGCGTCTAGTGTGCGCTGGTGTCAAGCGTGCGGCGTTCGAACCCCAGCACGGCCGAGGACGAGCTCTAATGTGAGCAAAACTCAAGTCCAGTGCTTCCCCTCTTTGGCGTGCTCACCAGAATGATTGCGCCAGGACAGAAGAATGACTGTTCAAGTGAGAATGATGTGAGCGTGATAGCAGTTTTTTCTGATTATTTTGCCCTTAAGTCTCAAAAAGGACACCAATGAAAATTTGAAGTCAGGAGATTTCAGTTTTGTTCTCGGAGCATACCAATATATTTCAAGTTTTCAAGGTTTCACGGTTTTGGAATGTAGAGAGCACGTTGGGGCCGTGCGCCAAACTAGAGGCCAACTTTCGATGAGACGCAAGCTGTTAATAGCTGGGGTAAACTCATAATCTTGTCACCGGGTGTATTCGGAAGTTGCTGCCTCGAAACCACCGCGATGTAAGTTGTAGCTTCCACTAGAACCTCCCACATGACTGCGGTTCTTCCATAGTTCTCCCTTGGAGACGATCCACACTTCTCTCTTACTTCCTCAAAAATTCATCCATCATCAATCGCCAGTCCCCACTTCTCTGGTTTAGAGGTACGATGCTCCCTCAAAGAGCGCGCCCCCAGGAACCGCCAAAAATCGCGCTGTTCTTGGAAGTGCACCCTTTTGGGAGTCACACGCTTTTTCTATACAGGTGAAGAGTTATACACTGGAAAGTTGTCCTAAAAACTGACCACAAGTGGATATTGTTACCATGTATGGCGAGTGGCCGAATAAAAACCTAACGTCCTTTTCATCAGTGGTCTTTTTGACTGAAAGCGACGATATTTGCGTTTGACTCTAACCATTCAGGTTAGAGACAAATTGAGAACACAGAGCGCCTTTATTATTTGCTTTCGTCCGGTCGGTTGTTAGTTGTATGATGGGCTGTTCGCTCCACACGTCTGCAGACTGGTCTAGTTCCCCTTTGTTTTCTGGACACATTGAACGTCGTCTGAAGGTCAGGACATTCTGGAATACACCGAAGCCCACATCCTCTAAAGTGCTCCATCACTACCTTCTTTCGATAGAAGCGCGCTTACAACGTGCAGTAAACCCGTAGAAAGCCAAATTTTTAAAACGTCATCATAAAGCGCTTGGTGGATGGCTTCCTAAGGCTGTTTGAACGAAGAGCTACGCACATACTACGGTTAAGCTCAGATTTTCGACCATAAAACATCTACATGAAGTGCAGTGTTTCACTGAACAAAAATTATTGACCATACATTAATGTTAACCTGTGCATGCGTAAACATCCTACGGTGTCATTTCGCAGGTTGGGTGACACCTATCTTTAGTAGTCAGCCTATATGAGGCTTGTACTAAGGCGCATTGATGGTAAGTCGTCTATGGCTTGTTACTGTGTGCCGGCATCCAGTGGTTTGATCATTGTTCACTGCCATATCGAATCCGGATACTAGCCATTATTCAATGGTTTTTGAGTGGACACTTGTCATCAGCGCCTTAGCTGAGCCAGCAAAACCGTGATTTTTAGAATGAGATGAAATATCCACAAGAGTGAGAAGCAGAAGAAGCACTTCCCCTTGTAGATGGTCTATCTCTTGCAGTTCAACCAAATTTGGAACCAAACTATTTCGCGCTGTTCTCGGAAGCATGCTGTCTTCGGAATTGGAATTCTTCGAGAGTGACACTGTAGAACGTTATTTTGAGATTAATTTGCAACTAGGATAGCCATGGTTACAAGTTTCTCCCAATTTGGCCATTCTTCTCATGCATGACCGTACACTAAGAGCAAGTGTGCTAACATGATTTATGTCGCAACCTGAATCCAACTAGCAAACACGTGGAGCACAGAGGAGGTATGAAGGTTTACAGCCTGGTGAATGTAGGCGCTTATGCATTCAAACTTGAACTGGGGATAGACTCGCATGCATGGAGACAGAGAGATGTCAATCCTAGTGGGTAGAATGAGAATGAGAAGGCAGACATTTAAAACCAGACGGTTTTGGTATCCCCTTCCTTCTGAAGAGCAGTACTAATTTACGAATCCAGAAGGACACTTTCACAAGTGAGCAACCAGGGATTCGTCACTGGTTGTTGTTAGTTTCTTATGTTTGAGTCGACAAATTAAATAATAATAATAATAATGATAAATGATACAATAAAACAATACTAAATGAAATAGTAAATAAACCTATTTTAAAGCGTTGGAGCAGCATCTGAGTACGTCTGACAAAATTCTCAAGTATGCCGATGCCTACTTGGACATGTTAAGTATCTTTGAGAGAAATTTCCTCTTGCACGCACAGTAAGCTCACCATTTGATGTATGCGATTCACTACTCCATTCATTCTGTGGAACCGATTGCGATACGTTTGCTTGCCGATCGACGGTCTCAATTTTCGCGTAATTCGCAATTTTTTCAACAGAACATCACACTGTTCTCACTAACTAGTAAATGCAGCCAGTAATTCAGCATATTAAGATTGGCCTTAAGACCAATTAAAGAAGACCCAAAAGCTAACCATAGCAAAATTACACGGCTTCCTTCATACGTCTTTTAACGACCAGTTGATCGTTTCCAGACATGCTGGATTGTCAGTAGGATGGGAAAATTCTGAAGTTAATTGGCTTGCTGCTTCTGTGCAAGTCCACAGCCCATTCACAAGAGTTTCTGCTTGTCACACTCAGACTGTCCCTGGTAGGCTCAAACAAACCACGGATTACAACCAACATAAACTGTCTGTGTGGTTTTCATAGAGAAAACTACCCACAAGGTTGCTGAAAACTCCTCCACAGCCCACGACCGCTTTCGCCCTTCTCGGGGCTCATCAGCTAGGCGCAGTCCCCGAGTTCCCGTCAACCACACGTTCTACTTGAACCCAATTTGGACAGGTCTCGATAAATGCTCTTATTTACACACGGATTTGGTTTTGACAGTTGAAGCGGATCATCATCAACGAGAGAGCTTCAGTAGGATCCAGTTGATTCTCTTGTCAAAGTCAAATTCGTGTGCAAAAAAGGTATTTGTGAACACACCCTCTTGGAGTTCCTTTATGAAAATATACTGCGATATCTCGAATATCGTACCAACCGAAACATGAGGCGGCCTTTGTGCAGCACATTCAGTTGAAGAATATCATAAACGAGAGATTCAGTTCGGTCTCACGTGAAAACCAAATTGATTTGCAAATGACTGTATTTGTCCATATATATATGTGTGGTGTTACTTGGTATTCAAAACTGAAGCATTACAGCACTTCGGCTGGCAGGCTTACAGTTAGGATGCGTCATCAGTTTGATGATTACAAGACAAATTCGGGATTTCACTGAAACATCCCGTACCATTTTTGCTTTTGATTCAGCTAATAACGTCACCGCTTGTTCTGCCGTCAAATTCAATAGCCATCAGTACGGAGACTGGAATACGCCTTCGAAAGGAATATTGTTGTCCACTCCTGAATTCACTCCGTGTGTGTTGCACGGATTTTGTGAACAAGAATTGCACCGTTGGATTTTTGCATTAGCATTCCTACAGCTAGCAGTTACAAACATCATTTGCGTCTTTTTTTGACATAACACACTATTCATGAGGTTACTGAAATCTCTTCGACTGCCAACTACCGCCTATACGCTTTTTGGAGCTTATTAAATAAAAGCAGTCTTCGAGTTCCTATCAACTTTATATTTTACTCTAACAAGAAGGTGTGCAAAATTTACGAACTACACCCGTTTGAACATTGCCTTGGTGTTGACGGCAGACTCAACTAAACCTCAGCCAAATACCTCCTTGACGATATTGTTCAACCGAATGTGCTGCTCATAGGTCGCCCCATTTTCACTTGGCGCGCTGTTCGATATTCTCCTCACGTAGAAGATTACTCACAAGACGATGAACCAAATTATGGTGTGTTCTGTCAATAAAATAAACATCGATTTCTCGAAGATCATACCTACTGAAATATGGGTGCAGTTTCAGTTGAAGAATACCATAGACTTAAGGCTTCGTGAGTCTGTCGTTGAAACCAGCGTCATTTTTGAATGAATGTATTTACCCGTTCCTTGTCGTTTTATTTGTGCCAGATGGCTCTTTATGCGAAAACTCAGATGGAGGCTTTTTTGGTGAAGAAAAACTGCTTGGCTTGAAATACCACAAAAAACATGCAGGACGATCTGTCATACCAAGTTTAATAGCATTTAAGACTTTGAAGGTTTCCAACTGATGCTTTACCTAGAAATTCGCGTACCTCCGTGGATGACAAGGCGAAATTCTTGGAGAAAGCTGGTCCAGTCGCGTCATTTTTATTGCGCTAGGTGGCTCCAAGATGCAGTTGGGTAGAGTTCATTTTGTTCGC
The DNA here is from genome assembly GCA_004794785.1 of Opisthorchis felineus. Classification (NCBI taxonomy): domain Eukaryota; kingdom Metazoa; phylum Platyhelminthes; class Trematoda; order Opisthorchiida; family Opisthorchiidae; genus Opisthorchis; species Opisthorchis felineus. The sequence continues at coordinate 394,190 of SJOL01006409.1, read as the reverse complement.
TTTTGTATCAAAGCATCTTCATCGATTTTCACGTACTTCTTGGGACTTGTTGCCTCATGCGTTATACCAATTTTTCATTGGGTTTAGTTGGTTTGCTGTGTAGGGCAAATGGAAGAACATCATTTTGTGAATAATAAGAGGGAAGGTTGCATGTGGACAGTCCGAGTTGAGTACTTTAAGTGGAGAAATTTCTCCAGGTTCTTCAAGTGTTTTACAACCAAAGGCGTGATCCGAAACATCAAAACGGTCAACGGTGTGGCTGTGGGACTTTCCTAGTAAAGGACCGCTTGCGGTTCACAGGTAGTAAGGAGGTTGCAGTCATGTACTTCACCGTGATCGTGTTACTGTTGGGGTCATTTTTCATTTTTCGTCCGAAGTTGATGATTGTTTTAAATCATAGTTTACTTGTAGCGAAAAGCTTTGTTGTCTGACTGGATGGTGGCTACGCGAATTTGTACAGCTGTTAGCTGATGACGTTGTCGGCTTCAGTGCGCTGGTCTCACCTTGGGGTAGTCCAGTGACCCTACAGCTTAGGTGGACAGTGCCTTTTTATAAATGGACAGATGTATGTTCGGATAATACTCAACTGGTGCAGTCTTCTAACGTTATCTAAGTAGGCGGTGATAATACTGGTGTTATCTGTTGGTAGGTATGTTTCAGTAGGCTTTTTTTCCGACAAGAAACAAACTAAAACAATGGCTCATTCGTCACGCACAGCAAGCCACCGCCTTAATCCGTGCACTCCACTTTTGTGCCCTCTTACCGATTCTCTTATTCAAGGTTTCTCCAAAGCACCTAACAATCAGGACGTTTGAGTAATACTGATGAGATATCTGCAGAAGGCTCTGATAATAATGTTTTTTTAAACGAATCAGTTACTGAATCCAACAATAGTTTCAGTGATCATCCGTGTCATAGGGTTTAGAAATAGTTCTTTCCTTCCTCGCTATCTGAAGCTGGTGGACAAGTATAAAAGAATTAGTACCGTGTGGCTGGTGTTCTTATTCAGTGGCATAACACACTGTTGTAAAATGAACGCTTGGGAAAAATCAGGACGACATTTCACCACTTATTCGAGCAGATCCGATAGGTGGCTCACCCAGGGTATCCAAGACAGGTTGGGCATTCGATCCTCATCGGGTGCTCTGGATGCCCATGAAGTGTTACCACTGCAGTACAGTCTTGACAACTTTCTTGTGTTCTATCAGCACTGGATCCTCAGCGACTGGATGATGTTCGAGAGCACGCCCTGGCTGCTCTAACAGCATTTACTTATCCACTAACGACGTCATTCTTTGTCAACGACGAGGCATTCTCTTTGACGGACCCAGTTGTGGACTGGGTTGCGGGACCAAGGCAAATATCGATTAGCACGCATGAGGTGAGTGGAGAAAACCTTGAAGTATTTTATGAATGTTGTTCCTAATGTTTACTTTAACAATCTACTTTACTAAACCATGTAGTTTTTCTCAAAAGAACACACTATCCTTAAGGTCGCTGAAAATCCCTTGACATTCAAATACGGGCTTTTTCATTCTCAGAGCTCATCAAGCAGGTGTAGTCTCTGTGTTTCCATCGACCTTACATTCCACTTGAGCATCAAATTGTACGCACATAACGAAACACCAGTGTAATTTGAAAATGAGTACGTTTCTGGGGCTATACCTACCTGATGAGAGCCAGGAAGAGTAGAACCTTCAGTTTGATGTCGAAGAGAGTTCAGTAGTCTTATGAGTGATGTATTTTGTCAAGAAAATCTTCTGCCATATCTCGAATATCGTGCCAGCTTATACTTGAGGCGGCCTTTGTAAGGCATAGCATGTTCGAGATATTCACTTGAGTCTGTCGTTAGCGCAAGCCCAATTTGCAAACGAGTGTGTTTTGCCAAACCATGTGTTTATTATTCTCGCCGCAAATGCCGAAGGATATCCCATAATATTCCGGTGCCCATCTGTGTTAGCCCAGACTGGTATCAGAATCGGACAACTGCTACACACATTTGTAGGTAACGATGAGCCAAACGATTTAGTTTCTAGGTGTCTTACTCCTCCTGGTGTGACACAGATGAAGTGTGAATGTCCGTGCAGTGGAAGAGCATACAAGCCAAGCTTTAGAGACAAAACTGACAGATTTCTAGGTTTGTTTATCGTGTTGCAGTTTGAGTAAGCCTATTCTGTGCGGCCGGAAGGTACTCTGGTGACATCTTATCTTAATTGAGAAACTTCAGTAACAGTCCTTCTATTGAAGCTGATCTTCAAAATCGAACCTGAGGACTACAGAGTTGATCAGAGTTGACCTCATGAATCTCAGTCGGTAATCATTGCTTCATTAGTAGCCGTGGTAGCTGCATTTTGATTGTCAACCACAAGGGTGCATTCTCATCCGGTGAGAATTTTGAGCTGGGTGAAAAACTCTGGATAATGTACCACATGCTTCCTCATTCAAATCTCCCCTACACTCGGACAAGGTTTCGCACTATCCTTCACTACTTTTTTGAAAAGTGCTATCACATATAAACCATTCACAGTGGTCAATGGACGGAATGAAAAATACCTGACATACGCATGTCGGTCCAACGCTAGCGAATCGACCCACTGGTTAACTCTACGATGCTGCTCCACCGTTTGTCAAACCTTTATTTTGGGATTTACTTCACAACTTTGTGCAGCCAGCTTCTATCTGTATGTCAGCAGTCGCCGTGTGGATAGAAATCATGGTTACTAGACAGAGGCTACTAACTTGAGAATATCCGAAACATTGGTTTCCGGCATGAATCGATGAGCTCACACTTTTTGTGGTACATCGCGTGCAACAGAGATCAGACGTAGTACGGCTCATTTTTACGTATGATTTGGAAGCTGTAAGGCAAGGGACCATATTTAGTTGATCAGCAGACACATTGAAAGGTGACAAGAAGCCAGATCTATCAGACGCTACCCAAAGATGTGACTGTGCCTCTGTCTGGCGCACTCCAACTTAGACTGCAGCTTCACTGGGAGTACTGATCAGCCATGTATGTTCCACTAAGCGTTTTGGTAAATTATTGACAATGACTGTTCACGACAACATTATTAAACTAAAATGCATGAACTTCACGCCCGAAAACAGAACCATGCAGGAGAAAACATTCATAGCATTGTCCTCCGATCCTCTTATCTCGATTTCTTTGTACGCAGATTGCCTCCTACGTCGCACAACAGCTATGCTTATCAGAAATGGAAACCCACATGAGGCTGTATATATCCTATTTGTGGATGCCTCGCCTATGCATTCACACGGCCAAAGTGAGTTGCTGTCGCAGACGTAGTGTAATGTACCTTAGTTGGATATCTTCTGGCACGGACCTCGTAATTTACGAGAATATCATCCCCAAAAGGTTCAAAACACATATTTTCATAGCTGATCTTGAGCTTCTGTGACAGTTTCTACAACGTTTTTTGGACACAACAGTATTTATGCCGCATTTTGGCAAGAACTACCCAAAAGGAGGAACATGATTTGCACAGATCCAAAGAAATCCCCATACTTTTGAGTGTTTAGCTGTGCATCAAGCAGACCATTTCACGTGTTCATTAACATTACAGTATCATACAGATTATTTGGTGAGCATATCGTATGAGGACTTAGTTATTTTCCGGAAAGCTCGAATAATGCTGGGGTAAAATCTTAAGGAGTTACCACCTTTCTATCAACTCTGAATTGCCCACCATCCCAATTGCTCTCACCATCGTAATTGATGGCGTCAAGCAGAGTTTATGCAAAAGTCTGGGAAGCTCAAAGAGATCATGGCGTTGGTCAGAAATCAGGTAATAATGTAGTACAGATAGAGGAATTTTGAGCTGTTTGGAAACTGGGGCTTTTATTTGAAGAAAAGGATTGACTCTTTCTTGATCGCCAAGGTCTCCATGATCTCGCACCGATCATCCCTTAGGAATTTAGCAGGTTTACAGCTTTGCTTACTTGGAAGCATCTATGCGTTTTGCCGAATAGCGGGGTCGCAAGCGACACGATCGAGGTATGAACAACGTTCATCACTAGGCCTGTGACAAAAAGCTTCTTCACCGTACTACGGAGCGTCGGAACGTTTGCGGCAGAATTCGCACAGAATTGCTGCTGGAATGCTAAGATAGACTTCATACAAGGGGCACTCGCAGAAGAGGAACAGTGCCGGTCTTTCAGCAAGATTGAATGTCGAACCCATTGAATACGTCTTCGTTTGGGGTGAGTTAATTGAAAGAACTGCAGACGCGGGAACTGGGCTGTCGGAGAGTTTTAAGCAGCTTGCAAGTAGTCCGTTCTTTCGAGAAAATAGCCGGAACCGTTTTTACTACATGTTCTTTTTGACCACATATTTGATGGATTATTCATTTCTAGTGAAGTAAGAGAAACGATGAACGTAAAAAGACTCGATGATTAGAAATTCGCGTAGGAATATGTGTGCGCCAATGCCCTTTAATTGGGGGTCTTTTAAGAAATCCATCCGTCCACTTTAATCGTTCTTCTGATAGCTTTGAAAGTTTGACTCAAAATCAAAATCAGTCGTGGGCCTCCTTATTTTTCCAGCTTTGTGTTATGTTACGTTACGTGACCGAAAAAATACTCAGAAAAGAAACCGCCCACGGAAAAACCTGTGGGACGACGCAAATATCTTCGCACCCATTTTCGTCCCATTTAGCTGAAATGAAGTTTTCAAATGTGCCTGCTGTTAAAATCCCTGAAGTTACATGGAATTCGAACTTCCTCTCATCAATCATTGTCACGTATGAAGGAGTTTGCTAATCAGCATGTAGGTTGCGCACCCGTTTATAGACGCACTGCTAAAAGACGGGTTTGTTCAGTGCTTAAACCTGTGACGGGTAGCAGCCAGATACACGAATAATTCAGTAGACTTAGTTCCAACAGCTGAGCTAGCGCCACAAATGACCGTTTGGAGACTGGCGCAAACAAATAGTAACTTTCGAGTAGGCGGAGAATTTATGGTGTTGGTCTTCACAAAGCTCGTTTTTGAACGATCCTTCTAATGTCCTGACGTGAGTGTTAGTGAAGTAGTGGACAATACTTTCGTGCGCAACAAAGCTCACCAAAGTGCTCGGCCATAGCCGTTTCAAATCTATCCCTTGGACGCGCATTCGCAGTCAAGTAAAAAAATTTTTTGGGAGGATTATGGAATCGAAGATCAGCTGGTCTTCGCTCACCATATGTCTTGCTGAATTAGACAAACCTTAACCGGTCCCAACCAACTTGGAAGACTGCACTACGGAAAGCAGCTGCTTGTTGATCTTTTGCTACTTAAAATGTTATAAGTAACATATATTTAGGGCGATTAATCTCCACCGTACGACGAAAACAGAACATAATGAGGGCGTTAAATTTTTACTGTTTCACTTGAATGCATCTGACTTGAAGGTGCTTAGCGATGCTGCTATGAAGAGTGGATTGCTGGCGCTGCTTTCCTAAACTCTAGTACACAGCAAACAATGCGAGTAAAGGCAAGCTCAACACTAATTTTGAATATTCTTACACTTCAAAGACCAGCATGAAACAGGAAGGAAAAACGATAAACTAGATCACCATCAGCATTCCCCTGAACAGCCGGTAGACTCTGATATATAGGGGAGGATTGTGTGCAGGTGAAGACCAATTTTTGGCGACATGCCGTCTGGTAGTTTTACGATAAAAACGTTTGGAG
>SJOL01006409.1:327664-376727 GCA_004794785.1 Opisthorchis felineus | reverse complement strand
CTACCTTATCATTGTTTGGGGTTTCGTGCTAACAGGTCGTCCATTGTTACATTATCCGGCCGCAGAGCACTGATAAGCGAGTCATTGGTCGATGCGGCTTTTGTGATTACTCAGGTATGTCTAACGTGCGCTAGTGAATTAGTAGCACCACACTCTGCTAGTAGACATGGCCTGGAGAAACTCGAATACAAGTGTTTGTCCCAATCCAGCCAAATTAATTGTGCCAGGGCAGACGGGTGTAGATGCAATTTCATTTCATTCTCAAGTTGCGTACCATCTGAACTCTTCTTCAGAGGTACTACAGTTTGTTAATTCCCCCCCATAATCTGAGAGGTAATACCATATTATTGCTGGTCGTTTATTAGGTATAACTTTGGATGGACTGTACTTTTAAGGAGGGTCTTAGAATTTCATGCAATCTTCAGTAGAGGTTTGGTCAAACGTCACACAAGGAACATTGATATATGACCAGTACTGGACAGAAATCTGGTGACTACTCCAAATTCAGGCTATAAATGACCAGAACAGCCGCCCATCGGAATCCCATGAGGCCTGAAATCGCTTGATAACTGATAAAATTTGTAACAAACGCCCATTTAAATGCTCTGATGCTTTGTTCCTTCATGAAGTCCTTCTTCAAATTCAGTCATACTGCTGGTTGAACCAAACATACATTTGGTTCTTTTCGGAGCTCACCTTCATTAAACAACACTAAATTCATTAAATAACCAGTAAATTTATGCCTCAAAAGGATTATAAATCGAAATTTCGAAGCTTTACTATTCACTCAGGGAAAGTTTCTGTGTCCTGTTGTTAGTTGATCGTGGCCCATCAAAATTTCACATAACTAGTGGGTCATGCAAATGTTTGAGATGAGACCACCTACCTTGCAGAAATTTGGGCTTGTTTATTCTTCCACCGTGCAAATTGAAGAACAAATTCAACTAAGCAAAGAATGGAAAACAACTGAATGTAAGGTCATAAGGGAGGGAAGCAGCTCGATTTATCAGATATGACCTTGTATCCATCCTAGTTAACCGACACCTCAACATTCATATGCAAATCGGAACATCCCAATGTTTCGGATTTGAATTTTCAAGCTGATTTCCCCAGTTCGCCTCACATATGTACAGTTGCCTGACGTTTGTCAAAACACTGGAGTGATTGGTATCGAATGCTTCTGTGGATTGAATAAGCTAGGAGATATATGGTATATTCTACATCAGCCACAGCTATGAATTAACCAACCATTGTTCCATTTTAATGATCCATTTACCATAAATTTCATTTGCTAGGAGAAAAATTGTTTTTTTATTTAAATTTTTGGCTTGTTAACACTTTCGAAATTTCTTCACAGGTGCCTGTCTCTGAATTGGATCAGTTCACGCTGACGGAAATCGTCACGCATTCGCTCAGTGCACTTATTGTCCAATTGGGCCAAGTTCCTGATGTGTAAGTTCAGAAGATGAGAAGGACAGTTATTTTGTTAACGAAGGAGTATGTCGATAATTTCTCACTCGCACCACAGGTAATTTATTTCGGTTGCTGCTAAGTGTTGCAGTTTCAACAGGGTGTATATACAAACAATGTCCCGGTTTACCAAATGTTTTATAACTCCCCTGTCTGGGCATAAGGAATGTGCAGTCTGACTAATACCCCTATGGTACTGCTCTGAGCACACCGCACTCAACTTTTTGGTCGAAAGTTGGCCATACTGGTAGTAAATTGACTCAACATCATAACTGGCCCCTGTATTACCCGTAGGAAATTCATGAACGATCGTGAACTGCTGGTTGATCAGATGGTAGTTGATGTGCTCAACGAGCTTGGTAATAAGCTTTCAAACGTTTCGTCCTCAGTCGAAGAGACATCTTCAGTGCGCAGTTGAGTGGGTGCTTCCTCCGTGCCTAGCTGCGTTTATATAGTTTTTGGAGTATCTAATATCTTGTCATGTGATTGGCTAATTGGTGCATAGCTTTCCTGTAGTATTTTTGGCCCGATCGTGATTTGCGATGCGTTGTGGTCCGTATGACTCGTATTCCATTGGTTGGTTGGATGGCTGTTTTGGGGTGTTTCAAGTTCGTTCTCAATTGGTCCGTTCCCGGTTTGTGTTATATTGTGGTCCTCATTCCCTGAATTTGGTTGGTTGTGATAGCGATTTCTATTTTTGGCAGTTTCCTTACTTCAGCCTGATTTGTGGACTGCCACGTGTTGACCACGCGTCTGGTTTTACCACTGGCATTTATCACACTGGATGGTCGTTTAAAAGAAATTTTGAAATTTACGAAGTCAAAAAGTGGATCACTGATGCCGGAGAATTAGATGAATCACATTAGAGGGAGATGAAAGTAGTTTTTACTGGCTTTCCAACATTATACCATACTACGAAAGTGAAAAACCGGTGACTCGTTCAATCACTTCCCAACGGAATAGGCATGATATTCGCATGATGGACATACCAGCACTGTCAACGCTCCAGCAAGTACCACAGACGACTTAATTTATGTTAGAATACGCTATTTTTCCATGCGGTTGTCGATGGATACGTAGAAACCTAGAATTGTTCCGCCGAACATATCCTTCTAGATTTACTGCGAATACCTTGTTTTATGAAATAAGTCATTCCACTTAGGATTGGTGCAACGAAGTATATTTCCATCATAGACGGTTTTGGTCTCTTTCGCCAAATCCAACTTCCGTTAGCCACAGTCAGAGAAAATTTGTCCCAGCTACTCAGTTCGTCTTCAAAAAGCCAACAATGTAGGGAATTTTTCTGCAGTGTTCTTCCCCTGCGGCGACTACCTCCTGTCGATCATCCTAGAATGACTAGGAGTACACACATTTACAAGTTCATCAGAAAATCCATTGTGTTCTCCATACATTCATCCTGTACAAGGACCACAATCATGACAACTTACTGGTTTGCATCGCATATGTCGAGTCAAGCAATCATATGCATATGACCAGCATGTAAAAGGATAACACTTGCCAAGACAGTATTATGGGGAAACTTGTAACCTACGGAACCAGAACCGATTATACGGGCAGGTGATTTTATGTCTGCTCCTATTCGACCAGTGACATACGTACTCAGACTATCCATAGCCCTCAGTGAGCCTGTGCGCAGCTTAACTGTTGTCGAAATAATAAGCGAATTGCGGTTAGTCGATGTACACAGGAGTACTGTGTGCACTTAAGTGCAAATAGGTGACATTAAGTTTACAGCCTGAACTGTACCAAACACTTAGTGCCTTTTAGACGGAATAGAATGTCATAATGGCGTTGTTGTTGTGGTTGTTGCATGGTTGTGTTTTTGAGTCCAGATACTGCTCTATCACTGTGCTTCCACTGGGGAGACTGCCCCCTAATGGTGACTTTCCACACACAGATTTCCGAATATCCAATAGGAACCATACAGCGTCGGAGAACCACTTCTCTAGCCGCTAAAGTGACCAACGCACTACTGGGAACTTTCATGGCGTGATCGCGCTCATCATTCACCCACTGATAAAGCGACTGTTCTCGCGGTTTGTTGTTGTATCTCAAGAAATGTTTGTAGCTTGACACGGCGTCTGGGAATATGCGTGGTGAGATATCCCCACATCATGTGCGTACGAAAAACGCAAAGCTGGATGGGAACCTTCGTTTAACCCCCGCTTAGCTCCTTAAACTGCTGCTAGGGACGACTCAGGGTACAATTAGTTAAAACGCTCACTAATTCGTTCAAAGCGCTGATCATAGTGTTTGGTTGTCTACCCTTTGTTTTACAAACACCCAAAGGCAAACACAGTAAACTTGGTGTGAAATTATGAAATCATTTACGATGCGGATATGATAGTGCAGGCTTCTTGGATGGTCAGTTCGGTTGTGCAAACCAAGCAACCAATGATGCTGTACGGATGGGGGAAATCAATTAGAATGGTGTACGGCTGAATGTCTAAAGATGTGGAGAGTGCTTTAAATCAAAATGGATTAACCAAGGTCTACTGGGATGAAGGAATTCAAGGCCAACCTTAATCAAATATCTAGGTTACTTTAGCAGACTTAAAATCCAGTAGAACTCACCGGTATACTCTACGGAAATGTTTCTTGACGCCTGTCTGACAAGAATCCGCATGGAAGTTACGACAGGATTATTGAAATACGGGACTGAAAACTTCAGAAGCGCGCATAAATGATCGATCTCTCTTGTGGAGATTATTTTCCCGATCGACTGGTTATGCCATTCAATGGGGGTGGTTTCTAAACGAGCTAATCACTCTTCTTCAGCAGAGATCACCGAATGATAACATTTCCCAAAAGCGAGCACATGCTTGGAGCGACCTTTTTCCTACTGATCTTATCAGTGGTCAAAACGGACTGGTTTTGTTTCGATTGGTCGCGCATGGTATGTCCAGTTTCAACATCCTTTCACTAGATTTTCTCAGTAACAAATACGCACACTCCACGAATATATTGAGCATTCATCCCTAATTAATTAGAAAATTTGTCTATTGGCTTAACTGGCTTACAAACAGTTGACGATTTAGTAACCAAGCTCGGAAGACGTGGGGAAAGTTTCTCAGAACAACCCTCATCCAGGGTAGTGCTTGGCATTTGCAACAAGTTTTTGTTTGAGAGCATGTGTGGTTTTATTAATCAGAGTCCAGGATTGTAAAGATGTGTCCCACGGGTTTGAGAGTTTTCCCATTGCTGGAAAAATGGTCGTTCCGACAAGCTTTATCATCAAAAACAATCCGTAGTGCCGGGATTTCTTTACATCTTTGCTCATATCATCGTTCTATACATTCTCTGACGTGCACAGAAACATGAACCATGTGATGTGTTACAAAAGAATGCCGTAAAACTATAAGTGCGTGGAATCATTTGCTGGAAACACCCCACTTCGTACCAGCTAATCGCTATAGACAAAGTAGTTATTTTCGAGAACGTTGTTAGATATAGAGAATTTATATTTCCAAAGAGGTAGGCCCGTAGCTGTCACCAGCGGTAAGCACAAGAAGGTCGCTGCATAATCTACCCTTGGTCCATGTCGAATCAGTCATTTTGCTGGTTTCTGGGTCAACCACAAGACAGTGCATTAGGTCATAGTCTGACCGACTTTTTTCTTGCCAGTGATATTCATTTGGGTGCATTTACTTCACCACTACCGCAGACGAATATAACTGACATCCGACACGAACGCCGACCACTCGTTTATGTCTCGAATGTTTATGTCAGTTTGCACTCCTATTCATTGAATGTAAGTCAGTAGTTTTTTTGCGGCGTGTTAATCTTACATTTGCTAACATTTGCGAACAAATGCTGGTGAAAATGTGAAGCACAGTGGTTAGGAATTCGACACAAATGTCATGTCGAGCAATCGCGTTACTTTCATGTCAAGACTGACGGTTGAACTTTTTTGATGCATGCGGCTGAGGAGAAATGCCCCACGGTAAGAAATATATAGTTTAGTTGCGATGGCAATCTTTTCGCGTTTCTGGTGAGCGGCCAGTACAAATAATTCACTTTGGACTGGCTACCAGTTCCGTGCACGTTTGAATGCTCATGACGTGAAATGGCTTCACTAGAGATATTAGTGAAAGTTACAGGTTTGCTGTGCCCCTTGAAAGCATAATATTTTTGATTCTGTGGCATCTAATTATAATCAGATGCCAAATAGAGGAGAGACGCTATTCATGCTTTTTATGTGTGCAGCGGTGCAGTCAAGAAAACGTATAAAGAGGATGATTTACTAAAGCTATCCCAAAGGCACCTGGACTATTTGAGTCAAACGAACTTAAACGCCACAAGTTTATGTAATCATGGATGAACCTGAATCACATTGTCCCTCTTTTTGATCAACTGTTCTAACACTAACCAGTAAACTTAGTCGGGTGGGCAACTGCCGCCTCCCTGGATGGGGACCCCGGGACTCAAATCACCAGTGGTTAATGACTTTGGCAGAAATGGTCCAATCGCGCAGTCAGTGGCGCTCCTGCATCAAAGCTATCACCTTCAATGCGTAGCTACCCAATCCCTGAACAAACTGCACATGCCTTCGCCTCCAAAGCTGGTTGTACGTTCCACATACCCGTTTTCCGGTGATCGAAACTGTAGCAGCTGGAACCAATGTGCCTATGGTATACGGTTTATAGCTGATAAATTGAACTGAATTAAATTGATTGAAGCAAGGACACAGCTCACTTATCTAAACTTAGTAAAATCACTGTTGGCTAAGTCCGGTGAGCGACCTCTGAAATCTCACCAAGTGGACGAGACTAGCACGAGTCAACCAGATTAACTATCGTATTCGCGATGAATTTTTCTATTCGAGGGAAAATTTGGGCTATTTTCAGGAAATATTCTTACAGCTCCGGTCTTCACGACCTGGAGGATTTATTTTGAACTGAGATACACAACAAGTTTAAGTTATGGTACGTCCAAAACCATGCACTGCAAATAATGCTTAGTAAAACTTTAGTATAAACCTATACCAAAACCATTTGTTCACCAAAGAGATCTCGCACGTGAATTCGGGAACCACACTTATTGCCTTTTCTACATGTTGTTTGCTAGTCTACCAAATATCGTGATAGCGGGACAATCCAGTGACTTCACGGTTTCTGACACACAATAAATAGCTTACGGATCCATACCTAGCTGCAAATGGCTATGAAATTCCGTGCACTTGACACTGAAGAGGAATAACTATCCGAGAGGCTCTATAAACTACCACAACAGGATTTATTCTCGAGCCAAAGTAAAATTTACTTGCGAGGAAAAGTCCTTGTCACTCCACTTGCTGTATCAGTTGCGCAGGACAAGAATCGTAAATGTAGAAGACTTCGTAATTCTACACAGCTACAGTCACTTCTGAAAGCCAGAAGTGTGCTTCTACCTCCATCCAAAGCATCACGTTCTAACTGCGTTTATGGCAGTTCCACAATCCCGGCAACTGTTTGTCGAAGTACGTTGGAATTACAGCTGATTCATAGGTGAATACCGAATGAACGTCTCACATTGCATGCAGAATGTTTGTATTCACTGGGGTGGGAGAAATTTTTAGGCACTGTTTGTGCTGGTATTCATCCCGGTCACCATTGGAAACAGGGAAACCTTATCTTTGTGTCCTTTCTTTTCCTGTCTGACAGCATAAGGCAATCCGGCTCCCAACTCTACCGTATGTTCGTCGAGTCCCAAGTTCCCAGTCACGCAGTAAGTACACACCGACACGGTATGGTAGTAACTTACGTGTCCTACTAATGTCATATTTGAAAAAAATGTTTCGAGATTAGTTTGCCTCTTTGGGGTAGAGATCTGGTAAGGTTTCCGGTATCACCCTGCTTGAAAAATGTCGAGAAAATGCTCATTTGGACAGGTTTCTACCCCTGCTGGTGTGATTGTCTGGTACTGTTAACTGAATAGAGTTCAGAACTTAGAAAATGTTTGCAGAAACTAGGGCCAGCATTACAGCACAACTTGTCGCTACCCCAATTGTGCAGATAAGCGAATCGTTCTTCCACTCACACAATATCAACAAAAATCGGTTTCACTTTGTCTATGAAAGCTCTAATGAAATATGAAGATTGATGAGACTCACAGTTGATCGACAATGGCATCACTGAATAGTTACTTTACTTTTACACATCCATCTCGCTCGAGGAGTCAACTTGAAGGCTGAGAGGTTTAAGCCTTGTTGGATCTCATCACCATTCCACAAATTTGGAGGAAGATTCGTACGCATATTTTTGTCAAAAAATTAACGATTGCTTTTGAGTCATGTGAGTCTGAGTAGCATTTTTCTATTACTGTGCAGGTTCTTTTCTTCTTGCTTGGTGTGCTGGAGCATAATACTGTGCACATTACTTGTGTGTCGTATGCCAGCAGGCTTTGCCCCAATTGGCCAAGTACTACCTAACTTAAACGATATTCAGACATTTCTGAGCGTTCAATCTATACAGTGATGGGTCTATAGAGGACAGCAATCGGTGGAACATCCGGCTGAAAGCATCACACAGCATCTTTCTTTGCTGTCTCGAAGTACACAGTCAGTGGCCAATTGATTGCATGGCTCTCATATTAGTTACCTGGTTTATTGCTCGCTTTTGTTTACTTGCGTACCCGTTCTTAGTATTCTTGTTAACAAAGGCAGGACTTTTCTTTACAAAATATGCCAAAGTTACTTATAAAGTTGAAATAAAAGTAAATGGACGGTTGAAATGCATTTCTTTTACATGGAGATTTTTGAGGCTTGCTTATGTAACTAATACTTCTTCTCATACTTTAGGCTGCCCTAGGTTTGGTGCTTTCACGTTTGGGACCCTGTGAGTCAAAAGAAATCCAAATACAACCTCGTGACTTGGCACAAGCCATCGGACGTATCTTCATGTCCCCGCTAGCACAAAGCCATGCATCACGTTGTAGGCTTTTGCTGGCAATGAGCGAAAATGTGACTGCTAGAACGAATCGCACTCCCGGGAGTTCAAACGATGCCCTTGAAGAACTCGAGCTACCTATGACACTTGGAATACCACAGTTGAATTGGCCCGCCAACCATGGATGGCTGGATGGCGTAGTGGAGTTGGCCCTGGTTCACTTTTCACAGGTGTGCTCTGGCATTCGGGTTCAGATGCCAACAGTTAGATTACTTAAATGTTCTTTATCCGTTACCTTTGGTCAAGACCTCTCGCCTCAGCTGGGTGCTGTGGCCAACAAACGAACTGACAGGAAGCATTCACCTACTGACTTTCCACAAAAGGTCTCGGAGCCTTGCTGTATAAAGACTAGCTGTCTGACTTTGGTGTACAGTGCACAAATATTCAGTCGATGGTAGCTAAGTCTTCAAAATGCACCGTCGGATATTAAACTACCAGAGAGCTGTTCATCACACAAATTTAGTCCCCTGTTTTTGGTCGGGTCTGCATGGTCTGATTAGCAGAAATCAGGACAGCAGAAATTGTGTGGGGTTGCTGTGGTATCAAGCTCAATCCTAAGCTTACCTTGATCAGTCGAGGGTGTACATGGGTGACATTGGTTCAATCGCTTAGTAGTAAGTGCAACCCGTTGGCATTACAGGAAAGAATTAGATCAGATGACGATGCAGAAGCCACTGTCTTTTGAAACCCATGGCTCGAATTTTTTATGCCAAGTCGTTTCGTTCAGCTGATTACTATCTTTGCATCGGTATTTTTAAATCATGCAATCAGAACAGAAACGCATCAAAGTGTACACTATTTACGTGAGTTGATTTTTGGTCGAGTAATCCTTTTTACGAAGCTATCTTTGTACTGCGGGGTTCACGATACTCGTGCGGCAATCCTCCCGTTGATTGCATATTAGATTCACCAAAAAGCCCATTAATTATTGAATATCTAAATTCTCTTCTAGAATCAACCTGAACCATACGTGTAGATAGAAGCAAGTCTGTCTCCAAGTCAATACAGTCAAGACAGGAAAATGAGTAGAATTAATGGAGAGAACATTACGAACTAGTAAGATAGTCAGCAGCACCACAAGTTTACTGCTTTCCTCATTGGTCGTTTACACTTATCGACCGACGCCTTAAGCTTTGTTTGACCAAGGAAAATGATAAATTGGGTTCACCTTGACTAATTTGGTCGAAAGAATATAATGCAGCCGAAATTCTCAGAAAATGGCGAAAACAATGTTTTCTCTATCAGACTTCAATTTAAGCTAATACGAATTCCCTGTCATAACTGTATACTTCGTATCTGGACCATGCGAGTTCGTGAGTCACACGCTGGCTTCGCTCGTCAAATGTCCTGGGTTCAAGGCTTGGCACAGTCAAGAAGCTTTGGTGTGACTTAAACAAAATAACTGAGTCTGGAGTGCAGAAACCCTGTTCAAAAGGGAGTGATACGAACAGGGATTCTAAACATACCTCAGATTCCCACAACGAAAGTGATCAGTCGATCGTTTGTTTCTAGTTAAGGTATTTTGTGGGTCGAATCAATGTCATTTTGTTTCCAAAAAAATCCTAGTCTCGTGCGAGTATTTAGATCAGTCTATGTCAAACATAGGAGACGCTGAATAGAGGTTTCCTTTATATTATGGCTTATCGGCGATGCAGATTTCTTCCCATACCGGTGTAACGGCGCATACTACCAATGAGGCATACGAGTAGCCTGTGGTCGTGTCGAAGCTCCGCCCCGCGCCTAATGGAACGCGAAGTCCATTACGGAACTTGTGGAACTGCTTTGTGGTTTTTGTTTACAATTGTGTATTAGTCAATGAATATCCATGGAGGTTCAAGAAAACGCGTGAGAATGTTCAGTTTTTTAAGAACTATGTGCAAATGAGACGTCTAATTTCCTGTCCTGTAACTGCTTAGTTAGTGTTCTCTAACAAACGACTTCGCGATGAAGAGCATTCCTCCTTCCGCTGGTATTAAAAGTCCGATCGTTTGACACGCGAGATAAGCTTGCTGGCAAAAGATGAAGGAACCAAAAGTACAAGGGCTCCAGCGATGCATAAGGTTAGCCTGATTCCCCGACTCGAAAACTGCACTGCTTGGGTTAGTCGATTGACTCAACTGCCATTAACAGAGCTTTCAAGCTGACGGATATTCTTTGATCCTTCCTGGATACTAAACAGGTTTGTTTCTTTCGCTATCTATTTTGATGTCCAGCCTGATGGATTGTTTATGCGCCAGTGGATATCAGGCAAAATGCATGAACGACTTTGGCAATGTTTGGAACACGTTCTGAACGTAGGCTCGTCCAAGAAAGAAGCAGCACCGAGCGATGTTTGTGATCCGGATTGGTCAATGTTATCTCCACGAGGCGTCTGTGTCCTATTGCGTCTGGCGATCGGTGTGTACACGAAGGTGAGCTAATCCTTACTCAAGCATGAATGGTTCAAGCCCAACACGGCTGTTACTAATTCTTTACGTTGTGATCTGGGAGATACTGCAGTGGGACTTCTCTCAATGTTGTTTTGTCAAGCGGTCCAAAAATATTTCATACAATTTCCCTGTGTTGGCATAGGAGTGATGCTTTTTGGGGGTTTGTGAGAATAGTACAGAGTTAGTCGTTTATCACCTAGCAGAAGACTATCAAATCCAGCCCGAAAACAGAAACTGAACTGATTATTTTCAGTTCGTCATTTTAAAACAAAGTTCCCAACAGATTATTGTCATTTTATGTGGAACTATTTGCTCTCGACTTAAAGGGTGAGCGGCCGTCTTATTGACCAGTAAGTGACGAACTTTGCACTCCGCGAAGAAAACAAACTGGTCACACGCATTGGTGCCACCGGAAAAATAGCCTAATTTTAATCAAATAGAAGTGTAATAAGTATGCAATCAAGGAAGGACGTGTTGGAAAAGTTCGACCCTAAAGGCCGCACAAAGCAATCATCCGAATGCTGATCACGACCACCAGCGATCGTTCAGAGATCAAAGGACCGGGTGCTATTCGAAAAGCATATTGTGCGCAGTAGGATCAGCTGTTAGGTTTTCATGCTCCAGTCTCCTTGTCGTCGGGTAATTTCAGCGTCGACTGCCTCTGAAGATGCGTCTTTCAGCTGAATTTTCGCGATGGGCACATGAAATAATCATATGGATATAGTCTCAGAAGTAAAAATATGCTATATTCCCATACAAAGCGCCATCCACAGAGAACACGTAAACCCTTCTTCTGCGGCTCCTAACCTGGAGCATGAGGGCTGTCTTGAACAAGAGTGTACTAGTCCTGCCTGAAGGATGAACTGTTGTCATCGTGAAAGAACTCAAAAGCTGAACTCGGTAGATCCAGGTAGCTGGTCAGGGGTAGATATAAGATGCTGGATTACTGCTGAAGGCCGAAGTTACTATGATGTTGTGTTTGAAGTTTCTGATCATGTGAACTGATTAATACTGAATCAGCCGAAATTCGTCAACTCGAGGATGATGGCTGTCCAATATCCTTTCAAGGAAGAAGCCTAGCACATTTTCCAGCAAGCAAGCCTCCACAGTGTCACATTTAGATAGGAAAACTCAAGTTGGTGCTTAAACTTCCGATCGATCCTGTAAATGAAGTCAGTCTACACCGGAACATTGAGAAGTGCTGTACTGATATTTCATTCTTGTTGGGGCTGTCCGAGCATGAGTTACTCATACTGTTATTCAGCCGCTGGGAACACAACGGTTTGATTTTCAACTAACAGCTGGGAGGTTACGTGTTTAAATATCCAACAAGAACAAAATAGCTCAATAATATCTACCTTTCATTCAAGAAGAAAATTTGGCGATCGCTAAAACAATCCGAATGAGAGTGTGGATCTGAAATCGGCTTGGTGCGACGGGAACGAGCTCCTGAAACTCTTGTGAGAAGTAGAAAAAGAATGAAGGACAAAGCGAAAAGAAGAGCTTAAGTTGTACGGTATTGGCTATTGTCATAAGAGACTCTTTGCTATACTTTGGGTCCAAAAATTTCCACCTCCTAGAGACAACTTAACTTTAGGAAAGCCTAACAAACCTGGGTAAATCAAACCTACGTGATTCACAGGCAGAAGTGGATATGAGTTATGCTACTCAATTGCTCCTACGTAAAATGGATACTTGACTGGCTTATCTATTTACAATAGCGGAATTAAAGATGGCCATAAACTTGTTGCAACATGGGAGAACAACAGGGCAGGATGGTGTGACTGGAGGAAACGACATTGTAAGGCGGACTCTTCCACCCACTACGAAACGTCCGGCAGATGTAAGACGTATCACAGTGTTGCAAATGTACAATGACGATTCCTCTGGATAAATGAACTCCTCAAGGGAAATGTTTAGACAGACTGTTAAAGTAGTAGGCTCAGTGGTAAAGTGTTTAGCCATGAGGGTTTACAATGTTTGCGTGGGCCTCCGTAAACGGTCACTGAATGCGCCTTTAGTACACGGATGCGTGAAGCTGCTTGCAACCCAAGTTTTTCATCAAGTTGTCAAAAGCGTATTCAAAGTAGGCACAAGTGAGCAACCAAAATGAGAAACTAATCATTCTGGGTATACCCGTGCAACCATCTCGGAGGAAAATTCGATTGTAAGATGGCCTGCGATTACCGGTGAGGGTTATAAGGCAGACGGTGCCCCCATTTGGGATAAGGGACCAACAATGTCGACGTGCGGATCATGAAGACGTGCTTCTGGTGACCCTACAGTCTGTACTTTTTGACATCAATGCTGGTTTGTAATTTTTGACTTAATCGTCTTCTGTACGAGGTGTAAGCGGTTCCCTTAAATCTCTGTGTAGTTATTGTGCAGTGGTCCCTTCTATGAGTCGCTCCCCTCAATAATGGAACACTTGCTGGACACTAGGCCACCTTTCAATTTCCAAAGGCTTTCATTTAGATGTTCTATGGGTGGTCCCAGAGGCAGATAACTCAAAATGGACTTTCAAGGCCTCGTTGACTAACTGCTTCTCATTTAAGTAGAACACCAATCTTATGGGCATCATTGTACAACGATAACATGTGCATTTCGGCAATGATTCAGAAGCTGTAGAAACTTGTCAGGTCCCGGGCAGGATGATATTAATGAGCACGTCCTGCTGAGTAAGGTAGAGCTGACTGGGCTGGTTTCGCCGAAAAAAATAGATGACCGATCACCACAAAATATCGCTGCTCCAATAGCACACAAGATGGACTAGAATGGTAAATCAAATGACCTTGGTATCCCTACGAAGACGCCATAGTTGACTGAACATCATACCGTGCCACAACAGCTTTTAGGCTGTCGCCAAAACAACTGTTGTGCTCAGGGTCAGTCAACATGATTTTCTTGGTGTCCTGGCAGAAGTAACTTATTGCTAGTGACGTCGTCGCAAACGTGGTACAAAAACAGGTTCAAGAGTATCTGTCGGGCGAATGGGTGGCCGACCAGCGTTTGTTTACGTTTATAAAATAGGGTCAAACTCGTTCGTAAAACGACTTCTGCGATTGGAAGCATAGTGTTGTGCTTGGTTCCAAAGAAGCATGGTGTTGCGACACTTTTTGGTTACTGACTACGTCGCGGATCCCTTCTAGCGTTTTAGGATTGTTTTTATTCCCGAGGACAAGCAGGGACACTGTTATCGTCCGCTGTCAAGCCCACCAGGTCAGTTGAGGGGCAAACTTGCAATACTCTATTGTGAAACTTTCGGACCCCGTTTTTCGCTCCTTAGCTATTCAATAAATAAACGATTCACCATTTTGATGCATCTTTGATTAACATATCTCCAGCGTTAGTGATCAGTTAGGGTGGGTTGCTTAAGTGAATTGTTCCCAAGGCTTGTGTATCCGACCCGTCACTGCATACGGGAAAGGAAGGGCACGGGATGCAAAGTATTCTTGTGAATTCTATGAACTAGGCCTGAGGCCGACTTTCTGAGGCAACATAAAAGTGGCTAACTATCACTTTCCCGCTCAATCAAGACGATTGCTCGCGAAGGTACGAGCTGTGTATGCTTTAAGTTTATTTTAGCCGGATAATAGTGTTGAATGGAACACATTTCATGCAATACACACTCAAAATACTCGCGTAAGTTTTGAATACATTGCGCAGGCTTCTCCTACAAGTGCGATGGTGCGCATTACTGATGAAGCATGAGAGTAGCGTCTGGCCTGGTGTCCAGGCTCCGCCCCCGCATCTGATGGAAAGTGAAGGTTAGTACAGAAATTATGGAACCGCTTTGCAATGTTCGTTCATTATTGTTTGATGTTCAAAGAATGTCCAGGAAACTTCGGAAGGACGCTTGAGAATGCTCACTTTTCATAAGCCCTGTGCAAGTGAGAAGTTTACGTTCGTGTCTAGTGGCTTGTAACCGCTTAGCTCATATTTGCTGATAGCTTCTGAGTGAGGGGGAGCTTATTCTATCGCAAGTAGCAAATCCTCATTCAGAGTGACAGCCCGTACAAACTGCAAGGGTACCCGCTACAAGGCCACCAACCCACCGACCGCTTACCACATCCGACTGCATTACACTGGGCAGATGAGTCCAACTTGGCTCAGCTTCTCCAAACAAACCTACATATTGTGCGTTGCTTATATTATGCGCATATAATATACAGTGACCATTGATTTAATAAAGTATCGTCTAGCGTGATTTCGAAGTTACTTAAATAGGAGATTTCTACGAAACCAGCTAGTGTAAAGCACTAGTAGCAATTTTACTTGACTACACTTGACTACACGCTTGTAGCATGTTACATAGCCTGAAATCGGTAGGGCACTCATAGTCTAAACTACCTTCAGGAATCGCTATATATCAAGACCGGTTTTGTATTATGATGACTTGCTTTAGAAGTGAGAGCAAATCTGCAACCTGGAGCATCTAAATCGTGAACAGTCCGGTAGATTTCTTAACTTAAATAATAAAACCCAACTGTTTACAATTTTTCATAGATTATTTCTTTCATTTTTTCCGCTGTTTTGAGTATCTTATTTACTCATCACCAAAACGAAGTGGGGAACGGAATTTATGACTTTGTTCTCCGATGTTTTTGTCACGAAGTTTCACAGCGTTCTGATAAACTACCTTTTGTTTGTTTCTTGAAAACTTGGTGAATCGATCACTCGGTTGTCGTCGAAGTTGCGAGCATGTTGTTGTTGTACTGACCATAGTTATTGCCTACTACAATCGTCAAGTTTGTGCTTTACGTATTCTTCTGTCTTTTGTTCCGTCCAGTAAACCGCAAACTGGTTATCGGCTGTGTACAACGGCCAGGTAAACAGTTTCATTTTCTGTGTAGAACACGAATGTTGCGTGGCCACATGGTTTATGGTTTTGTCCTGTAGGGGTAAGAAAGAACAGTAGGTTATCCGTTTTGTCTATTTATGTAATTAGTCGGCTAGCGAGAAAGTACACGAGGCGTTTTGGAACAAAATAGTCAAAATTTTTTCGAGAAAACGAATAAAATAACGTTTTCGTATGACTAAAGCGTGCTGTCATTTTCCGTGATTGTGATACGGAGATAGATGGCGCAAAACAACAGTAACAACCGCTTTAGCTAGTTTCAGGAAATCAGAGTAAACGGAAATAAATTGTATCAGACATACTTCTTCCAAAAAAGCGCATATGGGCTCAAATAATTACTGACCTCAGCGCTCAACCAGGTGTTCACAATGTACCCAGGGCCCGTCGATTCTTAGCCCTTCTTCGATCGTTTGGGTGCAATCGGCTGCAGGTCTATGAGAACTAGACCGGCGCTAGTGTTTTGTCACAGTATTTCATGGTAGCACTGTTTTGGGTAGGTGGCTAACTAACTGAACTTTTGTCCAAGACAAAAGAAGAGCTTACGTAGTTCATAACCAAAGTTAAACGGAGCGAACCTAAAGCTCAGGGTGTCGTTTTTTTAGGATTGGAGCAAGTGTTTGTCAAAACTCTCTGTGCCACCAGCGAACGATTCAGCATATGGGCTCCTCAAATTAGCAACGTTCATGAGCTCACTGTCGTTATCTCTGAATCCCAATAATCGTCGAAGCCCAAACCTGTCTTCCAGTCGTTATTCATCGATACTATCAAACTACTTAGGTTCCGTAAATCCCTCCAGGTGTTAGACAAAATACTTCACATTTCAACGCCTTTTTGGTGGGATGTGAAATGAGTAAACCGACAGCAAACACATTCTGCTGCTCACGAAGCACAAGTTTGTTCAGACCCCATCTAGTAACTCACTTGAAGGGGTATTATGCAGCACTGAACTATTCACTGAAACTAGAGAGCGAAAATTAGGGATGGGTGATGACCAACTTACACATAAAACAGATTGTGATAGTTATACGGTTACTGCACGCAGTAATTCAAGTAGAACCGGGTGCTTTTTGTAAAGTAAATTTAGACCGAAACAGGTTTACCAAGCCGGTGTTTGAACCAAGAAAGCCCGAAGAAGGAACATACAAAATCGTATCCAAGAAGTGGAGTGGGATGCCTTGAAGTTTCTAAAAGAAAAATGTATTGCCATTGAGTTTGCAAGATTTTTTGATTGCATCCTTAGCACAAGGCATTCAACTTCTACAACATAAGAAAAAAGTCTCTGCACCAAGTTATTTATCATGGTTCAGCAACCATAAACCTGTTACTACCTGGACCGTTCAGAAATTGAGACAACTGAATTATCCGGAAAGCAGATTGCATCAATCAAAGTAATATCGACGTTTCGATTAACTGACTACAGAGTATCACTTGCTTGTCCAAGATGCGTCCGTAAAATCTACTGTAAGGCACTAAAGCCGGCTCATCTCAAACATAATGCTATTAAGTTTTATAGGTCGCTTATTTCGGAAGCCTTTTTCCACGAAAATATCCGGTAGAACAGGACGCATTGTACTGGGTGTTTACGGTAATAGGTTTCAATTCAGACAAACAGGACTCGGAGCCGTTTTGAGCTTTGTATGGACCACCATCTTGAAGCTTACGTATATTGAATCATCCCAGATGATCGCTTGCCCAATCTCTTTTGAATTTTGCCCCTTTCTGCGAGACCATAGAAACCGGCTTCGTCGTACTTTGGGCCAAATGTACTCTCGTTGAATTTAGTCTAACATAGTGAAGAAAAGTATTACAAATATCACGGAAAGAGGCCTTGCATGGACGGTTGAAACACTTCAATAAAGTTGTTTTTAAATTTTTGCCAAGCATTTTAAGAATGTGGTGTGTGTGTTAGAGTTCAAGGCACTGGTTAAGTAAATATTACTTTTTTGCAACCACAAATGAGTAGTTGTGCCCATCCCACCGTTTACAGTGCAAGTAAACTAAATACTTTCTTTGTATAAATTAGGATATTCTATATATTTATATCTAGCCCAATCCACCTTTAGATTTGCTGTTTTGTGATTGCTTCTTTGTTCAATAGGAACCGAAACTGTGCACGGAGGCCCTGTGTGGGAATCAAAGTCAAATGGTGAATTGTTTGCAATATTTGTTCAAACCGTCGTTCATTGAAGGGGTGGTGAACAGGTAGGAAGGGTAAAATCAATTGTTTGTGTCATCGTTTATTTTAAATGCATGAGATTTGCTCCGCATGGTGGAGCGATCAATGCGTACAAATTTGGTGAATTGTCAGCTCCTGTCCCCGATTTGTTGTTGGAACGAACGAAATGAAGCATGTTTATGTAGTTTGGCGACTTTGCTCAGCAGACTTTAGAATGGAATATTGTTTAACGATATGGCTTGGGAAAATGGTTCGTGAAACTTGGATTTGGGTGCACCGGTCAGGCTTCCTCCGTCCACAAAATTACTCACATTTAGCTATGCAATATACAGCATAGACAAACAGACAAGTTAATGAGCGGGATAATTTATTTTATAATTATAATTATAATATTATGATTACATTTACTCAGCAATGCGGACGATAGTTTGCAGTGCTTGTTGACCATTTTGAAGGAGGTTGTGCAAGCACAAGTTTTTTTGTGAATGTCTCACTGACAGGTCTAAAAGCATAATTTTTTTTTGCGCCCGTCAACCATAGTCGGGTAATAATCCAGTTGGGCTTTGTAGTTTGCTTACTTGAGAAATTTATACGATTTGTGAAGAGAACTGTAGTGGTTTCTTGTTGTTTAATTGGACATGCAATATTTGGGCTACCTCGGAGTTAGATAGATACTAAACTGTCTTCTGGATGGTTACAAGTAAACATAGGCATTTTTCGTAAGCGTGAAACATATCCTGTTACAAATGTGGATGATGACCATGCGGTTCCATAATAATTGGCGAAAACTGTAGGTGCAAGCAACATGCGGTTGCTTCTGTCACGCCCACCTGATAAAGTCCCAATCAATACAAACCGCGAAACCGAGTATCATTCGCGGTTAATGGGATTCCAGTTCGTCCGATTTTACGAAGGTAGTTGTCTCGAAGAACTCTACTGATGACAGTAATCTGTCACATGTTCTTCATATTTTGGTGGTCTTTTTCAAGTCGTCGAAAGTGTTGGATATTCGTAACCAGCACATAAAAAGTTTTACTTGATTTCGTCAACAGACCAGAGTTCTTGCTTTCTCTTGAACCTCCGCGAGGTCAGAGGGATTCCGTCCTGCATCATTTTCTTAAGTTGTATGGACCTGAAAGAATGCAACGGTCCTTTTGAGCTTTAGCACGACCTTTTTGAGATTGTACTTTTTTTATCCTGTAGCGGTGACATAATAGTTCTTACCTGTGTTTTCAGGTGAACTGCTCCTCCTTGTTTTTTTGTGAGCTTACTGATCACATCATCGAAGCCTCTGATATTGGTTCTGCAACGGTGAATCATTTGTCGCTAGTGGGGAGCAGGGAGGAAACAAGCGAAAGTGGCACCATGGAAAATGTCGACAGTGACGAGAAACAGATTTGGGTGACGGTTAATCGAGATACTGTGGAAAAACTTTGGTGGATACTCGAAAGTGTCGAAAGTCGATGGTGAAATAGTGATGGAGGGCGTAGTGTAGGTAAACTATACCATAGTGTCAAGAGCATGCGGCCGTGGTTTGACTAAGTTCTATTGTATTTTTACTCTTCTTTGGAACTTTTGACCTGTGCTTGAATGACGTTTCCGTCGGAGGTGACATGACAGGATTAGTGAGATCCAAGAAGGTTACCTCCGAAACGCGTTGTGGCGATGGATCATGTAGTTTGGCTGGTGGAAGTAAACTAACCTGGATGAAGGATGATGGCCATATCCTCCTTTCTGGTTCTGCGCTTATTTGTTTCTCCGCATAAATGTTTGCAGTTCTTGGAACACACTTACTCGGGACGGTCTCATAATGACACTCCTGTCATCGGCCGCGCAAACTCTTCAAATTCCATTAAACGGAGAGGACGAACAACATATTCAAGCCTGCCTCACGTAAGTATTCCTTAGTGTTGGGCGTGAGAAACATGAAATGTCCGTGGCTGCCAAAAACCATTGTATGTGAGTGTCCCATTAACCATTGGCTAGTGTTCCTGGGATTGAAACCATTACAAGCTTTCTTTGGACAAATTATAACCATTTGCAAAAGCACAGCTGGTTTTATTTTTACAATACGGTGCGCATCACTGTAATCCGGACCCGATCGGTCGAATTATGCCATGCATCGCTTTCATCTGCTAACCACTTTTTCTCATACACTGTTAACGCCCTGGCGAGTCAGAATGCATCAGTGGATAAACCCTGGTCCTTTAGGTATTCTCTTTCAAGAAGAAGTGACGCTTCCCAGCTGAAACCAATTTGGTTCGATCCCGTAGTTTGTGTTCGGACTGTTGCTTTTGAGATACCACCTCCAAAGTTGTGGGGACGACCATTCTAGGTATTCTCGGCTGCAGATTAGATTTTAAGCAAGGATCATTAATCAAGACTGAATTTCCTCACAGAGATTATCTTGTTCCCCAAGTACTTTAGGGCCTCGAACTAAGTTCAGCTGTATGGATTGCTATTACGACAGGAACTAGGGTTGGTCATTCCCTGGCTTCTCGGTGAACAAATGTTTTGCATTTCCTGGAAGGCGTTTAGTAACATGTGGTATCCATGCGGCACACAGATATTTGATAGTGCGCATTACGGAATTGAAAAAACAAAAAGCCCCTGAAGCTGTAAACTTACCATAAGGGCGCTCAGCTATGACGAATTACAACTTATCATGCTCATACAAGCCAATCAAATCGCTCAAGCGTGGAAACGTTCACTCGTTCAGACATGATAATTTCGTTGCGGCCAGCGTGTGCTAGTGGAGTAGTGGTAATACGGTCGCCTCGCATGTTAGGTGTTTAGAGCCCAAACCCTGGCACGGTCAAGGATATGCACTACTGATGAGCTCTAATATGAGCAAAACTCCAGTCCAGTACTTCCGACTGTGGTGTGGGCTCACCAGAATCACTGTGTCAGAACAGAAGGAAAGATGTCCAGACGAGAGTGTGATGTGAAACCGAAGCCTACAAATCCCACGATACTCACAACTAATATGTCCATGCACCCAAGATCCGGTAACTCTAGGCTCTGCTTGCTTGACCATAAGCATGCTTAGATATGCTACAGTTCCACTGTAGGCACGTGGAAGTGCGCATACAGGATGACGCGTGAGCATGCATATAAGCATGTGGTGGCCCATTATATGGCGCTAATTTATCCCTAGATATTTTAGAAAAACTAGCATGCAAAATGTTTTATTCAGTTCGACCACTACGGTTACCAATTAAAATATTCACAAGCAGTGAGTGAAACGTAATCACCCGGTGCTTAACAAGCAGTTCGTACATGGCAGTGATTTTAATGAAGAAACAGTCTTGTCTTCTACGGCAACGACAACTTGTGAGGGAGTAGAGGAGGTCGATAAGTGTAGGCCACGTGACTAACGATTCCTTGATGTTTTACCTGTCAACACAACGTTGATTAGGTGCCGGCGTTTTCTTCTATATTCAATAAGACTGCACGTGGTGCTCCTGTATGTTGTTCACTGATTAACTTTCATCACTTTGTTCTACGAATTAGACTTTTGAGGGCGATAGAATCATCTGTGATTGACTTGCGGGTATGCTGTTCATGCACTTGAAACGTAACTGAGTGTCTTGCATGATGCAATAGGTTGACTTTGGTAAGACAGTATGACGCAGACGAATTACTAGGCTTTACTATTCTGCAATTTCACACACAAACGTGCCCACAGTTCCAGCGCCTCGAGTAGCCCGTTCACGGGTGTTTTCATTTCATCATTTAACTTCTGTCCCGGAACGCAAGTGGACTTTACGGAAAACGTTGTTTGGACACCATAATTTTGCATGTCTTGTTTTTAGCTGGTATAGCTTTTATAAGTAGCAGGTCCTGGTAGAGTTCCCGAAGTCTCTAGCTTTTTAAAAACAACCTACCGTGAATTCAGTATTGGTAATAGTCGCCCAAGTGGAGAAACTGCGACGGGTTTGAGACTTCTCAAGTTTTTATTACGGTTGCTACAGTCGTTTGCGCGATTGTATAGACAATGCATCAAACTGCTATGTGAAAGCATTATAATAGAGACAACTCGCAGAGGAGACGACCTGCCGAAGACTTAAGTGGACCACCGTTGTCATGGAGCGACTGATTTTTTTCGTAGTCCCGGCCACATTTTTGTTTAACATGAGATATTGGTCAGAATATTCGGCCATTGCTTGCGTGCTCTCTGTTGCATGATTGATGGGGCCAGCTGAACAAGCGGTGCGATTAGTTTGCTGATTTATTTGTTTAGAAGTAGGTGGAGCACACTTTTAGGACAGCTTTGTTTGGAATTTTGCAGATATAACAAATGTCAACAGATAGAAGAAGAACAAATGTTACGCTTCTGTGAAATTGGTTGAACTAGTATGCAAGCACTTATTTCCTGTGGCGTAAACTGTGAACATGTCCACACTACACGGACAAGTTTGTAGTGTCCATCTTCTCGCCTGATGCTGTCACGCAGACCTAAGTAACACCCGGAGTTTTTGATGGATACCGCAATAGAACTTGCACGACAGTGGTCCGAAATCCATGAATTAAGGGATGCAACGGTGCATGTTACGAACTTCGGCGTTTACGGAGAGGCACAAAACATTGTGCGCGAACGGAGTCGCTGTTATTATTTACACATTTTTGCCCTGTTAACTGGACAAGGTGCTTCTAAGACGAACAGGGTGAGGAACAAAGTTCACCTGATTTGAATATCCTTGCCATTGTTTACAGTTTTACTGATCTGAAGGAAAGGCAGGGAACAGTATGGAAGTGAGGATTTAAGTTCTCAAATCTGGCACGCAGACACCAAACACACAAGAAATGCACTTCATATACACGTCTTATTTTAATAGATTCTTAATGTCTGTTATAGTGATATAAAATCATGGGATGAACAACGGATCTTAACGCTTTTCACGATGGATGGTATCACGCCGAATAAATTCATCCTTTCCTGCTTTCTCAGCCGTGCATACTCATCGTTTATTCAATGGCTATTTCGCCTCTGTTTTTCTTGTGCCGGTAACTGCAGGCGTCCTTCTTCCTGCAACTTTATGCTTGCACTGATTGACCGCAAATGTAATCGGCGATTAAATTGTTACCAACCGTAGGGCTTCAATGCTTGGGGAAATGTCCTCACAACAGCGCGGGTTAGAAAAGATTTTTCTTTTTTACGAAACATCAGTCTACGGAAGGTAAAAAAATGAGACAAAACTGGCAAAAGCTTGCATTGCCGAACGTTTTTTACTAAAAATTCAGTGAAAGTCTACTTGTATGTTTGTTGGGACGTGGAAGATCTCCAACTAACCTTAATGTGTCACAGTCCAGGTTGTACTCCGAAGTCTTCCACATTGAGGATGGCGGAGGCTTTCCTGTTTGATTGTCCAGCAAATTACTTTATCTGTATTTTATCGGTATGTCACTCATGCGGCACCGATCTTCGCCTTGACCAAAACACAAGACAGCTCTATTCTCAAAGACTCGCACCAGTAAATCGCACCTCACAGATTTGCGTGCGCGACTGAGGCTCAATACAGTTTAAAGAAGCCATCGGCTCATAAGATTGCTGAAGATTATTCGACAGCCCATAACCGGTTTCGCTATACTTGGAGCTAAGCAAGTGAATGCTGCCCATAGAGTTTCCTCAAACCTGTGTTCTTCTTGAACGCTTAACTGCACTTTTCGGCGAAATAATCGCAGATTAATTTGGTGTGTTCTGCCAAGGAAAGTCATGCGCTATATCGAACAACGAACCAAATAAAATATGAAGCTATCTGTAACACAATGAATTGAAGATTACTATAGGCGAGAGATTCAGTTGAGGATCTTGTTGATGCCAACACAATTTGCAGCTGAATGTACTTCGTCTAACAGTTTGTTGCTTTTGGATAGTTGTTGACCTGATTGGCTGCTTTTCAGCATGCAGTATCCAATTTCTTTGTTCCTGTGTTTAAGCGTTGGTACTATCTCACTTCCTTCTGACTTGCTTTGATAAAAGCATATGAATTACTAAATTCCGGCGATGTGGAAATTTCTCTAAATGACTAATTCTGGAATCGTCTGGAATCAGGGTTACGGACTTTCAGATACGTAACCAATACTTTTCGGGTGAGTTTGCCGGTTCACTGAAGCAGCATACAATCAGGAGCAGTAGTATATTTATTACAGGCCGCCGAAATCTAGGAACACAGATTTGAGGAGAAATGTTACTGTCCTGAGTAGGACACTTAGCAGGTATGGTAAGACCCAGTTTGAGCCAAACGAAGACAAGTTAGAATACTGCCTTGATGCCAAAAACCAAACTTGGCCGTGGAAATTTTACTCTAGAATATGGACAACTTCGTCGTTCCCTTGAGGAAACTCTAGTGCGTGTTCAACGAACAGTTTATAAGATTACCCGGTCATGACATCTTCAAATATAAATGAAGACCATTTCTGACTAACCATTTCACCACAATGATTCTACCCAGAATAAAGCATCTTCATGCGCCGCTTTCAGTGCCATTTCCAATTTTGAAGGGGACTGAAGTCGATAAACATTCGGTTGAAATAGTAAATTATGCTGTGTGTGTAATTTTTAGGTCTTATTTACGGAAAGACATCTTGGTCAACCTTTTCCGTGTGGCTGCACAAATGCATCTCAATCGGTCGTACTTCGTTGGTCAAACAAATTTCGTTCGTACATCACATCAGAAGGATGAAGCGGTTCATTTATCCAGACTGCAAGCCCTACTTTCCGTTGGTTTCCACATCTGTTCCGGAACTATGATGCCGGACATTCGAGACGGTTCGAGCGGAGACTCTTCTCGACGCTCGTCAGTTGTTACCAACATGGATAACACAGAGTTGCTTCAAAGACAGTTAGCTACTTTGCTGATAGAGGAAGATGACAGAGAGTCAAAGCAAACGGTAAACCGAGTGAGTATTTTAGCGTGAGCTTACAGTCTAAATGACTTTACGATTTTGGATGTTTCTACAATCCCGTTGTTTGGACAAAGTAAGTCAAGAAGTATCCTTAGTCTAGAGATTATGTTGGTTGATGTAAGCTTGATAAACACAAGAACATAGCGGAGTAAACGGTGATGAGAATATTGGTTCGTGTACATAAATGCGCATTCTATGACCGAAATTTGCAAAATATCCTCAAAGTAGACACATTGCGTGTGGTGACTTTTAGGTGGAATGCAGTTTTAGGACAAAAAGCTTCACTTTGTTTCTCATTGTGTGTTTACTTTGAGAGGTTATTTTGTAGACACTTGTATTTTCAACTAACTTTCTAACCTCTGGTCTGCTCACAGGTCTATTCACGTGTTATGACAAAGAAACACCTATATTTTAACGTTTGAAGAACATGCTGTGAGTATCGTTCACCGGCTGTGCTCTTGCCAATGCATATGACATACAATCATGGGGGAAGTCAGCCAAGTCCGAAATCCCTTAGCCTCGTGGAGAAACGCACTAAAACATTTTGACTAGCGGTGAAAAGTATGAACGTAATGGGCAAACAATACGCAGCAAATCTATAGTCTCAATAAATTTTTGGTTTCAGTAGCAGATTGGGCTGCATTAAGGTCTTATCTACACAGTGTATTTTAGCAAACAGGATGTTGGACTTGGGAAAAAAGTGCTTCATGTTTTTGTAACGGGATCGCTTTCGCAAGCCAGTTTTATTCTGCAGAGAGTGATTTGAATATCTAGTTTATTTGTTTTCACAATTCCGCGTAAACCATCGCCTCTCTTTTATTTAATTGTTTTCAAGATAATCCGGAAGATTCACTCACTAACTGGATATAATGAGCTGTCTCTAGAAATCATCAAGAATTCGGAGTTAGCTTAGAATAGATAAAGCAGGTACTGGTGGTGAAAGTTCATTTATGAGCGAGTATGAATATTTGTTGGTTGGAGAGCACAGAGTATCGGTATTTCCATCTTGGATCATATAAAACTATGGGAAAGTGACAGGACTGTCTCATGAACTATCAGTAAGGACAACCACACACCCTTTCACGTGGTCATAAATGATCTTATTGGTTGATCTCTCATGTTGTATTGCTTAGTGGGAGAACTGCCTTCCTCGGCGGGTCAACCGAGGGACGGTAAGCTGCTAAACGGAATGTGACCGATACTAATTTCACATAAAGTCCTACAAGTTCGGCTGAAAGCCCGTAACCATCTAGTGTGGTAATCCTAATGAACTGAGGTGGAACATCGGCATTCGTCAGCCTGTGTCAGTGTTGAGTTCTGCATGTCTTCCAATATTAATTCTCGATAACTCGTTACATCATTCATCCTGATAACAGAATCGCCAGTGAGTTCCCCGAGCGTGCGCAACAGTCTGAATTTATGTAAAAAAACGAAGCACTCGCTTTGAATGTGTTACTTACCCTTGTGGGATCACTGTATGTTGGGCTGAAATAATTTCATCTGTTAACACAACTAAAGAAACTGCATAGCGGTTTGCATCGTACAAAAATGGATAAAATTTGGATGGAATGTAAAAATATCGTTGTACATAGGTCGTGTAGTATTTACGTGTAAATTCTTAGATAAACTAACGGTAGAGTCCCCAACTCCTCTCTTAAGATGGTAAATTACGATTTTCGCTGTTATTATTTTCGTGCAGCTATTTTTTGGGTACTTTTATCGTGGAAGCATCGGTTGTTCATAGCATTCTTCATGTTTTACACTAGTATTAAAAGTCCACCCTGGTAAAGTAAACTTATTGCAATTTGTGCTTTGTAACAAGCCGATTGAAAGAGTTATCTGAAAAAAAAACTTTTGGACTAAAGCCCAAAGCGACTGATCTGCATTGGTGACAGTCCGTAATGCGAAAGTGATTGCTCGGTAGCTCACTGGTTCAGGAACGCCAGAAAAATTTGGGCTTCTAGACAAAAGCGAATTGCTAAATTCCCTGATAAGCACTGTATTTCGTTGACCCGAGAGGTGATCTCTGATTATGATTGGTTGTTTGGACACTCAGTCCCATTTACAGGATGATTGGGTGGCTCCCTGATTGGCCGACGCCCGGATAACCTTTGCTTCCGACCCCTATACCTCATTCCAGGTGGTTTTTGATCTTCTGGTTCTACGGTTACCAGTGTTATCGCTTGATCCGTCCGTCTGACGGTCGGTTCCTGCTCAGGTGTCCAACTTAGTTAGTGATCCTTTTTGCAGTGGCAATTAGACTACACCCATTTCTATATGCCGTTTTATGCGGACTACCATGCTTCTAGCGACTCCGTTGCTCGTGAGGCAAGGCCTCTGCGTTTTTAAATCGAGTTTGTGTTCCTCTCGATCTGCCTTTATTGAAACCGTCTTTGTACAGCATAACTACATTCTCTCATCCCTGTAGACAGTTTCAATCCCAATGTAGTATTTATGGAGATCATTGAAGTTAATTCTGTGAAAAACACTGCTTCTGGTGTTCTGGTAGATCTTCTCCACCGGTGTTGAAAACAACTTCTGAGTGTTTGTGGGCTACCAAAATTCCTTTGGTATCGCACCATGCGTGTTGTAAGCTCAGTAAGATTTTCACATATTTTCCAACGATCCATCTGTCTGTCTGTTGATGCTGTTGTTGGCCCTGTTGGGAGGTAATTTTATTTTTGCTACTTCTGGTGACACTTCGCTACCACCTTAGCGGTTAAATGATTTTTATCTCTTCTTCTCAGTTCAGCTCTATTCTGTTGTATCTGTGCTCTTCTAAGCGGTTTGGACGCAACTCGGTTGGTGAATAAACGTTTGCAATTGAATTTTCACACTCAGCGAACGAGACAACAGCTCGGACGACGAACTATTCCCAGGAGAATATTTTTGCTTGGTTCGATTTGACGAAGCAGTTATAAACAGATATCCTAACCAAATTCTCATCACAGGTCTGTGGTGTAGTGAGCAAGACTTGGTCTCTGTGTTTGACCACCAGATTTTCAATCGGCAAGAGATATCGGCCTAGTCACTGTCGTGAACTAACGGTCAAATGGCTGAAGAGTTTCATCAATGATGATGACATTCATGAGCTAGCCATAGAAAACAAAACTGTAAGAATGAATGATGAGCAGATTTGTGTGTCGTGTGATTCAGTCAGTTTGTCGAGAACCAAAGAAGGCTGACGCTCCATACGAACGGCCCAAAGCAGATCTCCTCGAAAAGCATTGGCAATCGAAGTCGGATGAGTCAACCGATTTTAAGGAACACAGTGAATGGCTTGAAATGTGCATTACGCACTCAGTTTTTGGTTGGACGGAACAAGAATTGTAGTGAGTGCACTAGTTAGTTGGTCCGTTTCTATGGAAGCCAGTGGTTCAAATTTGCAGTCAACCTAACAAGTTAGTTTATCGACAGAAAATATATGATGGTCGATCGCCGTGTCCCTTTAAACCCGTGAGGCCTAATCAAAGTCCGGTTAATGACGGTTTTGAAGGCGTTGGGCCTTGGGCTCTCTAACCCTGGATCGTGTACTTGAGGTAGTTTGTACGGAGCACTAAATTTGTTGGGCTTTGGCAAACTGATCGGAATACATGAAACAAACTTCTGAGTGCCCAGCATCCAGTCTTCTCTGTTCTCTACAGACATCACATGACCGTCACAGTCACGCGTGGAAATTTGAAGTTTCTATCCATTTGAGCTTCATTTCAGCTGAGTGACAAAATTTCTATTTCTTGAGTGGTAACGGGCTGGTGATCAAACAGAGAAACACATCCTTGGGCTTACTGAATAAACTAAAAAGCACTATTTTAGGCCGTGAACCCTCATTCCACTGCTCCACCAGTAAACTAAGATATTGAAAGTTAATTCTATGATATTATGTGACCACTGTTTTGGTGCAAATTTATCTTTTACCGTATGAATAAAGCAAGCGAATGTTGTTGAATTCCATCGGTCCGTAAAACTTATCGCACCTGAGACAAGTTAGTTTACGAATTCTTTGTGTGTCGGAATATGAATAGCCCCAGGTGTGTTATCTTTGACGCATCAATTGCATTCGTAATCTCTGAAATTCCGTTTCCTTTGCCGCATGCAACTGCAGTGAATTGAATTAGGATACGTCTACCGTCAGGCACTTTTGTGAACGCCAGTACAACACTAGGGCGACCGATTATTCATTACAGGGCATGGAAATCTCGGAAGATACACGTGCTTGAATCTAGTGTACTCAAACAGACATACTGGTTTTGACTTGCCATGCAGAATATATAAGCGGTGAAGTATGGAAATGTATAAAGTTACTTAAGATAAAGAGAGAATGTCATTCCTGCACTTCCCGTCCGGAAAGGTTTGTCCCTCGTCGGACTTCTACGGCTTTTTAGCTCTGCTACCTGGCCTTTAATCAGTCATGAAGTATCTTGAGTTCACCAGATATGCACGAATTACATGACATAAAGCTTTCCTCTATTTGGAAACCATGGTCTCCAAGAGTTAAATAATAATAGTACTAATCGTTCAGCTTCAATATCCTCTCATTGCATAGCTTATTTGTCACTTAAATGAAGTGTTAGGTTTGAGAGTTACTAAAGCCTAAACGGAAGAAATCGAGAATAAGAGTTTTTGTCCCACAAAGTTAAGGGAGAAAGGGTATTTCGAAAACTTAAAAGTAATTTTCGAACGCTGAGATCGTCTGATGTTGTGGTTGGGTAAAACTGCTATCAGAAATGGGGTTTGAGTGACTCTGAACTTCATAAATGAGTTATCGACCGTGATGTTTCATTCACGTTATGTCCAAAATCAGTTTCTCCCATAAAACAGCAGAATGTGACGCCCTATTTTACTGTTATAGTGACCGGTTTAATTTGTCAGGCTGTGTCCTTATTTTAGCAACTACGTTGGGCTCGACGACCAGATGGTTTGTCACATCTACTTTTTGCGTTTTCAACGCTGTCTCGTTTGTCATGCAGTCATGGCAACTGCACCGCCCACCAATCACCTGGGGGCGAAAGCCACGACGCGACAGTCACAGCAGGCGTCCCAGAAGACAGTTTCCATGCCTGTGATTTTCGATATATTTATGCACCCTACAGATTGAATAGCACTTCGAAATGGAGCAAATTTAACCGGTTAGCTGCTCTGGGGCCTCTCTTGTTTCAGGATACTTGTATTAGATTAACTGTACCCTATTGTTTGCGGCGTACTTCTGGCTTACAAGTGCAGGTTCTCACGCATTGTGCCAGGCCTGTTTTATCTTTTTTAACTACTGTATGCAATGACTGTTAAAAAATACCGCTTCTTTCAGGTTTCGTACTAACGAACTTTCTTATATCCAGCCATTTTGAGATATACTCCCTGTGCAGGTCATCGAACCAAACATGGATCCAAAAGGTTGTGTATCATGTTATCAGACGTTTGCTTTTCACGTGTTATTTCACAAAAGTTTCCAGGTAACTAGCGAATTATCGGAAAAGTGTAATTTCGATATCGTGAGTGAAAACAAATGCGTTTGGGTTAGGCTAAGAGTTCACTATAATGTGACTGTTTCATTCCACCTGAGTGGTTCCAGAAGTCCACTCTAATTGTCGATTGCGATCTACTTCAGTCTAATTCCTCTTATACTGCTGAAGCCTAATGGATCTGTCATTTTTTTTTGGAAAACCGTCCCAACCGATTTTTGCGCACAAAGCAGTCTAGGGTGTGACGGGGATTTATCTTCTCGCCCATCCTCATTCATTGCTCTGTTCGCAACAATGGCGTGCATTAGTATGGGACAGGAAAGTTGATGGATTGTATGGGGCATCTCGTACTCTGTGAACCAAACAAACTCCTCCAGTTATCAAAATGCTCGTTGGTAGCTTTCCAATAATCCAGTCTAATGCGAGCATATAAGAACGCCCAAAATGACGATGGTTTGATGTAGTCAACACGCACTGATACAGTTATGACCTGCCCCCCCCCCATAGACTCATAACAAGCGAGTTTCTTACTTGGATCGGACTATTTTATGTCTGTTGGTTGAAAATAGGATTGTAAACGGTTTTCGAGCACATTATCGGTTCGCGGTTGATTACTTATGCCGGCGTCGATAAGTCAAGATTTTGTCTGAAAAATTGTTTTTAATCAGCTGTGTACACACAAATGGTTTTGATCAAACTTCAGTGCTTATAGCTTTCAAATGGTAAGGGGTCCTATCTAGAAAAGCAGCGTTCCGCACAGTACCACCATAATTGTCAGGACAATTACTCCTGGGTATATGCCAATAGCTTTTTGTCGTTTCACCCGAGTTACTCCATGTTTCAAATGGAAACGATAAACCAGAACATGGGACTTTATTCTGACGTAATTTACGTAGCTTATCTTAGCCCACTTTTGACGCTTTGAATGGCGGTTGATTAACTCCTCACTCAGCCCAAACTGAATGAAAACACTTTATAGGTTTGAATTAGTGTCCGGAAGCAACATGCCCCAAAAAGATCACCTAAATCGGAGTTGTTCCGGTGGCTGTTTGAGAAATTCTAACTCGAGCTGGTGGTCGGTATTAGATTTCGTGATGTGTGTAGTACTCCCTCAGACCCACGCCCACTTTGTTGTTGCATCAGTAGGTTTGATTTTCTGGACTTGTGATCACAACTAACTAGATCTGCCTCGGTTTGAATTTCAAGCCATTACCAAAAACTTATCTCTGTCGAAGGGTTTTCAGCAACCATGTGAGTAGTTCCCTTCATTAAAATATACTGCGATATCTCGAATATCGTACCAACTGAAACATGAGGCGGCCCTTGTGCAGCACATTCAGTTGAAGAACATCATAAAGGAGAGATTTAGTTGAGTCTCCCGTGAAGACTAAACTGACTTGCAAATGAGCGTATTTGTCGAAATCATTCCAATTTGGGTTCAAGCAGAACATAAGGTTGACGGAAACTCGGGGACTGCACCTACCTGATGAGCCCCAAGAAGGGCGAAACCGGTCGTGGACTCTCGAAGAGTTTTCAGCAACCTTATGGGTAGTTTCCTGCATGAAAAGCAAAGAAGTGGTTTGCTCCAAAATCTCCCATGGAGGTTCCCTTGAAATGAGAGTTTCAAAATCTTTGTAATTTTACAAGGCTGATCGGTGAGGTTTCCTTTGTTTGTGATTTATATAACCGTTTGAATTTAGCATGAAACGGGCAAGACAATGATATTACTTCGAAGATGATGCTGTAAGAGGAGGGTGAAAAAGGTAGGAAAATTCAAAAATGTCGGGAGACGCAAAATAGAGAACTTTCAGCTTTCGTAAAACCGCACGGCTCAGATTTTTGCTGGAGACTAGTTGTTTTTTGGTTTTCACCTAGTTTATTCAATAGTCGTCTCGTGAGTCTTTGAGAAAATGCAGCGTCATCATCCCATTCCACCAAGGACAGTCGCTTCATTGAGCTTGGAGACTTCTAAGGATTAGATGTGCTGGGTGTGGCTGATTCTCCTTTGATAAAGTTTGCATATTTCAGTAACTCTATGGCCACATTATGTCCCCTAAAGTCGACGCTTTTAAATAAATGAGCCTTACTTACTGCTGAGCCATCTTTCAACTTTTCCCCAGAAAATACCGGTAGTTTGCGTCGTGACTGTATTTCTTATCGAGGGTTTGTGTAAGAACGTTTATTGGGCCAGAGGGTAGATAGAAAACATAAGATCTGCTCATATCTCTACTCACCTTAATTGGTCAGCGCTCACGATTGCCTTGGCGGTCATCGGTCGCCCAGGTTTGGCTGTCAGACCATTACGGCAGCCAATTTAATAGGGGGTCTAATAACGGCTAATTCGCTCAGCAAATGTAGGCTTCCAGTACAGTAGTTATGACAACGAATCACGTGAGGTTTCAACTGGGAGTGACGAAAGAACAAACCAGTTTTTCGAGCCAGGATTGAAGCGCTCCAGCTTCATAATTTGCCTTCCGTTTGGCCACCTGGTCTATGGCAAAATATCAAACAGGTGTGTGACTGAGACATTAACCGTAATTACAATTTAACCCTGAGAATTACTGACCGGTATTTGTGATGGGCCGGTGCTGATGATTTTTACATGCTTGGCCTTTTTATGTCCACGGTTTAGTGGGTGGGGTTTGGAAAGCACGGTCAGCTTATGTTTGGACCAATAAATCCCTCCGGTAAACACCGGACCAAGGATTGGGCATCTTCCTAATAAGGAGTGTAAGATGTTACCTCCAGGATAATTCGAAAATAGGTTAAACGCTCATGTCAGTCACGATTTGGCTCGTCCACAGACTGAGAACCACTGACTTGATCGTGAACCTTATCACACAGACTCGCCTTATTCTCCAATGAGCTGGGAGGGGAGAGGCAGTACATTAAAATACCAGCAGAAAGCTGCTAAATGAGAGGCGTGAGTAGTTCTTAGTTCGCAAAAGTATTTGTTCGAAGGAGTTACCTATTATGCGACGAGGCAATATCGTGCAATCACAGCGCGTTATTTTGTACACTGCAATTGCAATGTGCATTAAACTGCAATTTCGTTTCAAATGGTCGGTTTTTTATGTCATCCACTGAGAATGTTTCTTACGTGGACGTGACTGGTCAACTTTGTGGGAAATTTATACACCTTCAATGAAGACAGCTCTTTGAAGA
Organism: Opisthorchis felineus; assembly: GCA_004794785.1. NCBI lineage: Eukaryota > Metazoa > Platyhelminthes > Trematoda > Opisthorchiida > Opisthorchiidae > Opisthorchis > Opisthorchis felineus. Next base: position 343,317 of record SJOL01006409.1, on the reverse strand, counting down.
CACTTTCGTGCCAGTACTTTTTAGAGCTTGGCGAGTGTCTGAATCATTTAGAAAATTCCCAGAGTGCATGGGTGAAAAAGATACTCAGCTATCCGAAAAAAGCTGCGCATATACCGCACGGCTTGATCTGTTGGAATGGCGTCATTTTTTGCCGCGTAACTGGAGCGCTTGATAGGAAATTCATTCAGCTGCACCATAATCAAAATGAAAATTGGATTTTTTTTGTAGCCTTCAGAACACGTGATAAACAATTGAAGTGACTTCACATTATCAAGTCACACCTCTTTCCTTTTCTGATGAATCCCGCTGTTAATGTCAAGTTCTGCTGTAAGTATAAACAAAAACGTGCTACATATGATCACATCCACTTTTTGCGGAAAGGTGAAACAAACATATTTTTGCACTTTTGAAGTGGGTGAATCTCATTTAAGGACTGATCATTTTCATTTGTACTTGAAGCATGACACTCCAATGCATGCAGTCTGTTGAATATAACATTAGAACACCAGAGAAGGACAGGGATCCCGAGATCATACTGACGTTATAGAAGCTGAAAAGCTGTTCTAGAGGTTGGAATGGTTTGGGTGCGCGGTTGTACTACAAGTGCACTGCAACTGGCTTCCTAAAAACCAACGCGGTAGTACCAACTGATGCTTGTATCGGTCACGCCCAATAGCAAATTCTGCATCGCGTATTGGTTTGACGTCTGTCTTGGCAGTGAATCCCGATGCATGGACAAACGGTTACTGCAATTTGTGTTGAACTAAATGCATGAATTCACAAACTTCGCGGAAACCATTTATATTATTTGAACAAATTGGCCACACCAAGTGCTCGCTATCTTCAGGAAACGAGCCGGCGCGCAGAATGAGTTGCCCACTTGCACTCGGTCTTTGATTACTCTTGCAGAGTTATCAGTTAGCAAATTACATTCTGACAAATAACCCAAAACCGACTATTTATCAAGCAGTATTTTTCCTGGCCACATTCGGCCCTTGAGTTCGTAGACTTCGTCTTCTCATATCTCTGTTAGTTTAGACCAAAACGCCAAGCGCGAAATAAAATAAGTCACTTTTGCTTGATTCTAAAAATATACAGTTAGGCTACGCGGACTCAGCAGACAACTTGTAATGTCGTATAATCACAAAAACACATAGTAAAATATAGTTTCTGTCTGTTCATCCATGGACAGTACATAGGTTCCTTCATATCACCGTTGTCAAAGACGTGTTTTCTTTGTTTGTGGTGAAATCTTTTTTCCTTAATAGATGAAAAACAACTTACAGAATATTGTGAATAAATATTGGTCGGATAGATTCCCGAGAGACGTGGGTAGGTGCACAAAATTCCCAGGTTTGAGATGCGCATCGAAAGACTTTCATCGTACCCTTCACTGATAATTTCGCGTTACTAGGAGGGTTTTGAATTCTTGGTGTTGTATATTATTCTGTAAAGTATCCCGTAGTTCAGCTCACTTCTGATGAATCTCTTCCTGACAGTGATATATTGTACGTTTTGTTTGAGTTTCTCCGACAAACAATTGAGTTTTGAGCTAAGAAACATAAGTCAAATTTGGGATGCTGTAGTTCAATCTAATTCCTTCTCGAATAAGGACGTACTGCTCTGAAGGGATCACTTCGTCTTGGTGCGATGAATTTGTCATTAGACCAGTGGGCAAAATGTCAATATCCTTAATAGGTTTTGGAATATTTTAGCACGTCTGGCCCTACTACTGTAAAGAAACCACCTGTTATTCGGCACGCCATCCAATCTCCTTTGCGTTATGACGATTAAGAAAATGCAGAGGCCGAGTGTTGCTCTGCTGGTTGCTTCCGATATATACTGCTTACACTACCCCGCAAACCTGACAACTAAACTTGTCATATAAGTCGATGACCCCGTGACTTGTGTGTAATACAACAAATTATGGGATATAACGTAAAGCGTGAGCCTAATCTAGTTGGCCTAACAGCCTCTTCACTTATTAGCCGTCAGTATGGTGGACTCAATCACCGGATAAAACTCAGTTATATGGCTGTTAATCAGGTTAAACAGTTGATCTCCTTGGAAGATCACATCACAGGAAAGAGGGTGTTCTTGCTTCCCGAAGGCGAAAGGAAAGTAGTTTATTTCTAACGGTTATTGAATAGACTTGTGCTAATCTCAGGTTATCAGAGGCATCCACTGTGAGGGATACAATATAGTCGAGAGTTAACGAAGTCACAAAACGTTTCAATCCCCTAAGTTATTTGTGCATATTATGCTTGTATCAGCTAGTGCATCTTTGTATGGCGCTAGTAAACTTACGGTTGAGTATTCTTCTTAGTTTTTCTGAGGGGTTTTATTGTCAAAAATCCTGCCCACTTACCCTCCATCATCATCCTACTTTAAGACCAATTATCGCCTAGGCCCTTGCTCCGTTGACGAAGGCATGGAAGGACCACCAAATATCTACTATTTTGGCTACCTTCAACCAATTCCTGAAGTCGACCTTGCGTTTATTCGACACCCATGACCATGGAGTTGAGGTAACCCTGAAATTTGTTGCCCACGGCACTTAAAAGGTCGGACTGTAACATCTCATTCCACTACGCTGGGATTTGACCCTAAATCTTCCATATCACATGCAAATTTGCGCTCGGTTTAGTAAGATCCTATTCGAGTTTCGTCTGGAACCTAAATCGTGTCAACAATCGGTTTACTGAAGTTGTTTGGGCATGCGGTGGACACTCTCTGTTAGTTCTACGCTTACAGTTAAGGCTCGCCAATCCCTTATTTTGATCGGATCCGGTACCTTGGCTAATTTAAGTTAACCGCGTTTTTCAGCACTTACATGTAACCTGAAAATATCCTCTCTTTTGATTAAAACAGGTTCGAAGATTATTCAACTGGTGTTTGTGCTGCCCGATGGCTGACATACGTGCAGGCGTTTGTGTACTTCTCAACCAAGCACTAATGCTCGACGTCATTGAAGCACATAAACATATGATTTCAGGACAAAGGGATACCACAAGACGGGGAAGCAGCAGTCCAATTCATTGTCAGTTTGACAGGACTGCACATCTAATATGGTCCGTCCTTCAAAATCCGAGACGGGGTGAGTGGCAAATCGTCGTTTCTTTAGTTTCCCTGGAATGGGTAGAGCAAATTTCACTTCAGGAAACTCAGTTTTTTACCACTAGCTGACGCATGACCAAATACAAATAACAAAGGGTAGAACCGGTCTCTGCTCCGAACTTCTGTTGGCGAAAGGATTGCGAACCGCCGGCCAGGAAGGAGCAACGCAGGCTGAAGGCGATTGTGTTGTATGTTGAGGATGACGATTTTATTGCACACGCTCCACAATCAATCCAGGTGACAGCATAAGTGCGTATTTGGGTTGCAAAGTGTCCATGTGCATATTTGTGTAGCTATTTTGAAGGCGTACAATGATTAGTTTGTTGTCATATTTACTGTCACCGTCTTAATATTCCGAATCACGGAATACCCAGAGAGGGTCAGCGATATTGTGTGTTGTGCGTTGACTATTCGAATAACTGCTCAAACCATAAAAAAACGTGATGTATATTGTGGACTAAATCAGCCCAACTTATCCATTAATCCAGGTTCTGAGGATCGCATTCTGAAGGCATCCGATAGTATTATGCTGAATCTCCTGACCTGTAACAATCCTACCGTTACGACTCATGCGCTAAACCTGCTGGCAAATCTAATCTTGCTCACTCCTGCTGTTCAGAGCGAATCGAAGCCAGTTCATATTACACCCATCCTATCTCGGTCGACTTCACTTGATCATACTTCCGTGGATATTTGCAGCACACAAGTCCAACGATTCCAGCTCAGTGCTGACCAACAAGTAAAACTGGTGATAGAAGATGACCCGGTTTGGTGTGATCTCTTCGGTCGTCTGGTGGATACGACAAAAAATCAGCTGACCAGTTCAGAACCTACCGTACGCCAAGCAGCAGTGCTCGTGTTGGGCAACGCAGCATTCAGGTTTGAAGCATCTGGTGCCATTGCTGTCTCAGTTTTAAGCAGATTAACTTCCATGCTTGTGGAAGATCCATCAGCTCGCGTTAGAACAAACTCAGCCGGTAGGTCCATATAGAATACTGAGAAGTGACAGTTTGTCATCACAACGCCTGTAGATACTGGCTGTTATTTAAAAACTTTACGATTGCGTGTAATGTATTAAAACTACTTTGTACTAGCTAACTGAGTGGACAGCTTTGCAATTATAAATGAATTGGGTTGTTTTGGTTGCCGCCCTGACGCGAACGGGTGCAAAAAATAAACTAACCAATTTTACTAAAGATTTCATTCCGTGATTGAAGCCAGTCTATGCTGGAAAGCCTAGAAGCACTTTTCAACTGTCTCCTCATTTTTTCTAATAATCAATATCGTGTATCTAACGAAACTCAGTACGTTAAAATCCCACGACCTTTCGGTCGGCGGTTAAACACTTAGCCGTTTGGTCATGAGCGGTTGATCAGCAGACTGATTAGCTCTCACATCATCACCAGCCTATAAGTAGCTCGGGGTAAGAATAATTTTACAAGGTGAGTGAAATTTCCTTCTGAGAAGTCACTACCCCAGGAGTTGGTCAATATGTGACCACGTGATGGGGTTTCCGTGAGTGAAGGATCAGTGGCTCTATGTCCTGTCTAAGTGAGACCTGATCACACTGCTGATCAACGGCTCATCGCCAAACGGTTAAGGGTCCAAGCACTGGTTGAAGGATTGCGAGTTCGAAACTCGCTGTTTTGCGAGATTAGCACTGCACGAAAAAGCTGTACAGTGGTCCTCGGCTTTTTAGCACAGATTGGATTCACTGATAAAATCTTTATTGAAAATGATCAAATCTCCTCTTTACCATCATCAAACTGTGTTTAGTCAATCATCCGTGTGAAACATGAGATGGTGTGAAAGTGCCATACTACCACGAATTTCACTTTGGGAAGCTTTGGGAGTCAGATTGCCCGAAATACGAACGAAACAAGCTGGAATGAGAGTTTGCTTTTACTCACATGATGGAGGCAACCTTGAAGGACGCATTACAGTGGGGGCGTAGGAAGAATTCCTAATTCTCATCCAATATGGCATTTTTAATTATTTTCCAGTCATTTTCTGTTTCAGACAGTTCGTAGCTTGTAACGATGTTGAGTGCACACAAAAAACGATATATACCTTGTAGTTGTTCTGATTTCCTCTGCCTGTCAACTAACGACGGTTGATTAAGTGTACCTGGTGAGACGGCCCACGGGGCCGAGGCTACATGCTACAGCTGTAGATCTGAACGCTTACTTATAGTGGGCGATAAAAGAACGCCCGATACTCCAGCACCCACTCTCAATGAGGGCAACAAGGAAGGTTCAAAAATGAAACTACAGGTGCCGACGTTTGCATCCAAATCCGTGAAGTTCTTAGAAAATGAGTTAGTGTATGAACTTTTACTCGGTGAACTGTTGTGGTAAAGTATATCTCCGTTAGAGGAAATACCGTAACAATCACCTCGGCTGTTCCCAAGCTTTTGTGTCTTTGATCTGACATGTATTTTACTTAATTGATACAACACAAGATTTATGAGCAACAGCCATTCCAAACAGGAAGAACCCTGGGTATTTCAACAAAACCCGTCGGACGCCTGTGACGAATCTCCCCTAAACAACAACCACAAACATGCAACGATCCGTGAACTGCATGCATGTTGATTCCATCAAGACGGCTGCAGGGGGCTAGCTGTTCGCGTATTAAGTAGAATCACTGATAAACCGTGGTCAACGTGGAGTCAGCATGACCCACCTCACGACAGACAGTACAGTCGGATTGACAGCATATAACATTTTCAGCCTTATGGCCTGCAGTACAAATTTCATACATATATGCTTAATTCGGTACCGGCAGACTGCCATTCGGCCAGATATGAAGATGTACTGAGGAGTGAAGCATTACTGACGAACAAGCCATTGCAAAGCCGATGTACACTGATGTACTAATCAATGCAACCGTTTACGTCACACATTTGTCCAAGTCAGTCGGTAGTGATTCTCCAGTTATCGTAACCTCTACAGAGTGGGTTGGTTGCGTGTAAATAAGCTCTTCTGTGACGTTGACCGTATTAGTTACCTTGCTTTGGACAAAGTTTCAACTCAAGCACACATGCGCGCTCCTACCTTGTGAACGTCTGAGCGGGCCGGGCGCTGGTGGAACGGTTTTTATTCTTTCGCATCATCTCACTACCTCTTGCCCCATCACAAAACGTCTGCCCTTGGAGTTTGAAAACCGTAGAAGTTTGTGTTGTCAAAAAGTTTGATCGTGTCGATTCTAAGCTCCAGCCTGGAAACTGTAACACGGATTGACCAGCTCTCCTTCGGGTCATATCCCCTCATAACCCTCTTAGCCTAATGGTATGAGTTCACATGTGGTCACAGTCAGCAATGTATATAACGTCCAAAAACCTTTTGAAAGTTCCCAGTGATTAGTTTGACTTGTGTTCGTAATTAACTTTGCTCCATCTGGGACCTCATCACTCATAAACTTGCAATAACTTTCGCACCCACACTCTCTTCGCTAGTTTGTTATGAGTTTGTAGCACACTGAAAACACATGAATCATGGCGCATTTTGACTATTTTGAGCAAAATCAAATTCCACTTCTCTTGCTCTGTGGTGGGGGATCAGAGGAACTTTTGCTAAAGGTTTAGAAGGCCTCTTGTACCACTGCAGATTTTAAGGTATTGATCAACTTGAAGTTGCAGGAAAGCTCCTTAAAAATATATTAAATTGGGTTAAATAAGTTAATTAGCTCTAGCTGTGAGAAGTGCTGTTTTCTCCGGTGCATTTGAAAAAGCCTTGATTAGAATAAAATTTTATCTAAAACATTTCTTGCTTTTGTGCATATTGACCAACTATGTTTAGTGAGGTAAATTTATTCAGCCTACTATTTGGCACAACAAGGGTGAGCTTTACGGGCCCCCAGTTCAGCCGGTAAACTTTAATCAGTAGTCAAACAGTGCAATATCCGCAGCAGCCAACCAGGCCTCAAAATCCGGCCTTGACTCTGGAGTCAATTCCCCGAAAGCTCATACACTGCTGTCAAGATCCATCATAGTTTAATTTTTGTCTTAATGCTAGCACAGTCAAGCTAGGGCGGTCTGCTCATCAAAGCGGTAGAAGAGCGTTCATATGAAGGAGAGCATTGCGGGAAGCGCAATCCTCACCTTTCGAAGTCATTGAACCTACCGATTATGTGAATGCGGTTGTTTCCTCACAAAGTCGTCCGTACATCAGCTTGAGAATGCACAGCCACAACCATAGAACAAGTCCTCCGCTTTTGACGCCAAGCTGAACTGACAGGTTGATCTGTTACATGAGTTCCTGTCGCTTCTGATTTTCCCCTGCATATGAGAATAACTCTGTTAAGTGATGTGATTTGACTTGGCTGTGTCGGATGAATTAGAAGCAGCCACATTTTTGGGACGCATTGGTTTTTGCACTATCTCTGTCAAGTAATTTGTAGATGCTAAAATGCTTTTCGAGTTAATTCACCTAGAAGCCAAAGGTAACATGGAGGTTGCTTGTAAAGTTTACAAGTATGGATATTGATGGGCAAATGACGTTCACTAACTTATTTCCTTTCATCAGTTGAGAAATTTTGGAACATAATTTCATTAGTCTGTATCTCACGCTTGCACCCAAATTCCCCCTCTTTTCAAGGGACGCTTGGCAACTTGGCGTTTCACAGTCCTGCAGTCCTAAAATCAGTCTTAGAGCAACAGGTCCCCAAAAGGTACGTGTATTCTTACTGTTTCGCCCTCGCCCTCTCTCTCCATTATCCTGTTCTAGTAGCATATATATATATGCTTAGCAGCTGGCCTTGGAATTTTTGTTGTTTGTTCGCACCCGTTTCCTCCCACCTAGATTCAAGTGTTCCGTAAAACTGAAATGTGTTAACTGTGAATCTAGGAGTGAGAGGTTTCCAAAATTGTGTGGTTGCCAGGTGTTTTGTACTGACTTCATTTTCGGGTTAGTTCATACGCCACCAGTAGCTCTGACCAGTACTCATAATATCGCAGTCATCTGTACAGTAACACGTGAACAGCACAGTGCAGGGCTACGCACTATTTGTTCATGTTTATTCCACCTTTAGCCTTTTGGAGAGTGGATGCTTGGATGGTGATCGACGTGTACAGGAAGCCTCTTTGGCCGCTCTTCGAGCGCTCTGTCTGAAGGACCCGAGGATTAAAAATGTAAGTCCCACAACAACATGATTATTGACAGACCCAATGAAGCTAACATATTTTTGAGGGGTTCTAATCTGCAAATGTTTCCATAGTTGTAATCATTTGAAAATAAAGGCGATTCGTTTTAACAACAAATTAGTAGTGACTCAGTGGCAGTCAACATACTACTCGGCAACGGAATTCGCACTTCCGAACAAGTTAGGCGCGTCAGTATTGACGTCTGTTTAGATAAGATTATCAGGATAAGACAATTGACTCTGAGATGACGAAAGACAACAAATATCGAAGTACTCAATGACATTCTTGAGACGATGCTACCCGTAAGCCCATTTGAAGGAAACATTTGGAAATGCAGACGCCAATTCTGGGGTCATTACCACCCGATATATGGCTGTCCAATTACCATTCTCCATGAACGCATTCGACGAAGCTGCGGTAGATTTACTTAGTGTGAATTTGTCAGCCAACACGAGTGAAATGATTACAACGGTCGCAGTTCGTAGCAGCATGCTTAGGTAGCTCCGTTTTTGGTGTCTTCTTTTTACAGATTACTGTGAACACTTATGGAAGCTGTTTTCCTACAAGCAATAGCTAACTGTATGCACTCAACCTGCAGAAGTATTTCTATCTGTTAGAAACAAACGCATCGTCTTCAATATAACTTTAGATTGTGATCATCCCTTGGCAATCCTTTAAAACATGCTCTATTGCTTTCCCTAACTACGACTCTTTTCAGCAACTTAAAGAAAATAAAGCCACTGAAAGACTACAAGCCCTTCAAAGTTCCATTAAGCGGACCATCGCCTCACGCTCGGGTCGGAAAACAATGCTGAACAAAACACGAGCTCAGTCTGCAACAAACACATTGGTTGACTACAATGTTATTCTTCAACATGCGGCAGCGATTTGTGATCTACTTTGATTTCGACTGCATACAGTTTTGTCCAGTTGATATTAGCTATGCGGACATGACTCGGGCCTCCGAAGCATTCGAAAACCCGATTACCGACAACACTACCAAGACCGCCGTAATCCAGTGATTTTCTACCCAGCCATGACAATTTTTGAACTATGCGAGTTTATCATGTGTGTACACAGTACAAGTATTGAGTTGAATGTTCTTTATCATTCTTACTATAGCAATACAATTTGCACAGTTGAACCTGGTGATTTTGTGAGTGAGTTCCTGGTGGAGTGAGCTCACACCCTACTGGTTGAAAATGTGATCTTCATATTTCCAGTCTTTGTGACAACCTGTCAAAAATGTCAGAATTCGGTTGCTGATTTGTGTCACACCGGCGTTTTGCATCAAACGTGTCAACGCAGATGAATAACAAACGATAGCTTGGAGATATCATTGAGTGAAACGAGTTTGTCCACGTCGAAGCAGAAAATGCTTTCCCCTAGTAACAATCGGTTAGGCAATCATGAATGTTGAATTCAGGAACTTAACGACCCAGTACTTTGTAAATTTGAAAGTAAATTTTTCTAACTGTGGCATTTGCCTATCAGCATTAAATCCAACGTGAGTTGAACTATATGAGAAAGGGTTTAAAAATGAGTGTGATTAACATTTACGTATGAGTTGAACGACCAGCCGCATCATCCCTCATGCTCCGCACTGATATGAGGCCGCGTACAGACGCCTTGGGCATTTAATCTTGTTAAGACTCGACGAATTCAATTAGAACAGCTACTTAAGTAGGTGGTTGGAATGGAAAGAAGATAGCAGACACAGTAGTCTATGGGACGGATCAAGGGAGGAACGAAGGAAATATACATGCTTTACGGGGGTTAAAAGGAAGTCCAATCCTACCTGATGAGCCCCAAGAAGGGCGAAACCGGTCGTGGGCTGTCGAAGAGTTTTTAGCAACCTTGTGAGTAGTTTCCTGTATGAAGTCCAACCCTGTTTAAATGTGTTACCTATAGGTCACCAAGAGTCCATACTTAAAAGAAATAAATGGCTCTGAAACTAGGGTTTGGTGTTGGTGGAGTTGTTTTTTGTTCTCATTTTTATAGATTCGTTTTGAATTGAAGAAAACTTTGGTCAAAACTACATATTCTATTGATTTCGTTACACACATTATGTATGAGCTGATAGGTTTGGGTAATCAATAAATACCTCGCGGTGGTTGATAGAGAAAATACCGTGAGACTGAATTTCTGCCACCGAAACAAGTATGGACTGAATACATTACAGGCTATAGGAGAGAGACAGAGTGGGGAATGTGCTCAGTATGAGGACTGAAGCAATACTTACTTTGAAGAATAATGGATTGAGGATACAACTAAATGGGGGAAGAGAACCCACTAAGTGGCTCAATGTAATAACCAGTTACTGACGAATTTCATACCCAGGGAGATGGTTCCACTCAGTTTGTTAGGAAGGAAAGTATAGGCAGTTTTCCCACCATCGACAACTAAATATTCTGTGACGGTGCAAATTTCAATGAAAATGTCGTTATAAGCTATGCCTAAGGAATATGGTTTGGTGGTGAGCATTTCCTTGAATACCACTTGTTGAAAGCCCGCGTTTTGAGATGGATGCCCCTAGTTTAACTTCCAGATTATGGCCATGGAGAAATAGTCGGAACCGCAAAGCAGATGGTTGTTGCATATTTAGATATATGGCCTTGCCATGATATTGGGCAAGACGGGGCTTGATTGAGTAAATCATGTTGGTGTGAGGCAAAATACCTAATTTTACGGAATTTTTGTTGCAAAATGCTCAGGAGGAAATGGGGCAGTAAGTATGAGGGGAGCTTTTCGACCATTGTTGGCTCTGACATATTAGACATTGCAGAAGTATGCTTGGTTGGTTTGTTGGCCTATAATTTGTGCGCGAATTGGGCAAGCGATGATAGCGAAGCAACTTATATTCAAAAGAGAATGAAGATGTTCGGTGAGATGTTGGATATATGGCCACCATCACGATAGGAGTGGGCTGCAGGTATAATTTGAGGTCGTTTAGGAAAACCATTTTACCGGAAGATGTGGGGCAAGTTATTCGCTCATTCGCGCTGTCCACTCTTGATGAAGTCACATTGGTTATACGTGGAGGGAAGCAGAGGGTTCATGAGAAGCAACAAAGTGTGATTTGCCGAAGAAGAAAACGAGTTCCTCAGAAATTTCAGAAGACTGTTTTTAGGTTTCATCTGGGAATTCAGGGTAAGTACGGCGCGGCTACGCATTGTCCAACGGTTAAGGGAGATGGGAATGGAAGGTTTGTCAGACGATAGTTCAGCGTATTCTTTTTGGAGGCCTTTGGCGCTGACTAGCTGCTTTGCGGCTACACCAAAGAGCAAAGACAACATGCAACAAGTGCCATTTGGCCTGAAAGAGCAGTCTGCTAAGCTAAAGATCACTTAGAATTCTAATACGAAGTGTCGCACAAAGCAAGACTACCATGAGGAAATGTCGATCTCCAATTTATGCAGTAAAGCCAACACTGAGATCGCTGGAGCTTCGAAAGACCCAGAGTTTTAGGCTGCAAAAAGTTAGTCTTCTATGGTTTCCAAACCCCAAGGGCAGGTGTTTTGTGATGGGGCAAGAGGTAGTGAGATGATGCGAAAGAATAAAAACGGTTCCATCAGGGTCCGGCCCGCTCAGACGTCCACAAGGTAGGAGCGCGCATGTGTGCTTGAGTTGAAACTTTATTCAACGCAAGGTAACTAATACGGTCAACGTCACAGAAGGGCTTATTCACACCCAACCAACCAACTCTATAGAGGTTATGGTAACTGGAGAATCAATACCTACTGACTTGGACAAACGTGCCACGTAAACAGTTGCGATGACTCAGCGTTGATTAGTACATTAGTGTACATCGGCTTTGCAATGGCTTGTTCGTCAGTAATGCTTCACTCCTCAGTACATCTTCATATCTGGCCGAATGGCTGCCTGCCGGTACTGAATTAAGCATATATGTACGGACTTCGTACTGCAGGCCATAAGGCTGAAAATGTTATATGCTGTCAATCAGACTGTACCGTCTGTCGTGAGGTGGGTCATGCTGACTCCTCGTTGACCACGGTTTATCAGTGATTCTACTTAATACGCAAACAGCTAGCCCCCTGCAGCCGTCTTGATGGAATCAACATGCATGCAGTTCACGGATCATTGCATGTTTGTGGTTGTTGTTTAGGGGAGATTCGTCACAGGCGTCCGACGGGTTTGGTTGAGGTACCCAAGTGACTGGCTACTTATTCATTTAACTAACATAGTAAGAAGACAAAGCCAGCTACCATCAATTTTATGTTGAAATTAGGAATAAAAAGCAATAAAATAATGGAATTGAACCAACTTTGCGATGGACCGATCCGGTGACGTTTAACGTATCTGTATTTTTCCACCCCGGCTGGCAGAGATAATCATTACACAGACCGACATGTTAATCGATTAACCTTAGGAGGCTCATTATGTTGTTGAGGGGTCTTTCCTGGCTGGTGTGGATAGTGCATTCTCTTCAAAACAACCCAGCTTCTTAGCTTGTGGAATACAGGGATTTTCGACTTCCTCTTCACTCCTCACGGGTTTCGTTTTGTGACGGGTGTATGCATTTGTTTTCACTGCCAAAAATTATATATATATATATATATATATATATAATATCGCTACAGGGAAAATGAGACCAATCCTTGCAGATCGGGGTTTATAGGCCCTAATGTGTTTGCTGACGTGTTTCGATAAAATCTTCGGTTACATGTGTATTCATTCCGTGATACTGCAGACACAAACCTGCGGATGCATACGCAAATTACACACAAATTACCAGCTGGAATGCTTGGTCACTTTTAGACTATGAAAACATGCTTTTTTGCTACATCGTTGACTAGGGTTATCTGCAGCCACAAGCAAATCATCGAACGCTGTTGTGTCTGCCTTTCGTAAATCGTGTTTCGTAAAGTAAAGCAAACTTCAAAATCTAAGCAAACTTCAAATAACATATTGTTCCGGAAGTTCACAACGATTTTTGTTTTATCACTTGCGGAAATCTGTCATCAACACGCTGTTTGCTGAGTTGATAGGAGACCCTAATGGGGCTGGTTCAGAGCCCTTAAAAATACGACATCTAGCATCAATTACATCTAAAATGACGCCTTTAGTAATCTGTTGTGTTCAGGAGGATGTCGCGAGTGTGAATTGGCTATGGTGTTTTGCTCCCACGTTTTTGAATGGGTTAATATTTATAGATTTGGACGGAGCTGTCTATCAACCGAATGCATTCGATGGCGAGACAGCGAGCTTTTGCAATGTTCAAATAACACCAATCTGACCATTTCTTCACGGAACAGAGGGAGGAACCAACTGCTCATCATACTGTTCTAGCATAAATAAAAAGAACACAGAAATGGAATCTTGAACAACTGCGGCTTCTGCGGGTTGTTTGACTTTCCCTTATGCTGTTTTTGAAGTAAACCAAGCCATTGGACCATTTATATTGCACTTCTTCCGGTCGCTAAAATTTATTTCTTCCATTTTTATTCCGAAAGATGCAACCTCAGATACACCTGATTGTATGCTCCACGCAGATACCGGCTTGAGGAGAGGCCCCGTCGGTTTTGTGTGGTTAAAACGCGAGAGACCTCAAAGTATTTGCTAGCGGCATCGTATCCTTGAAGGCGAGTTGATGAAATCTTTTGTGCTTGAGGTGTTTATCGAGTCTTTATATTCGGACTTCAGCAACCAGAACCACCTGGTTATGCATACTGTGGTACCCACTGGAATTCCCAGAACCCGACCAGAATAAATTACCGTCATATTTTTTGGAAAATGTGGCTATAAGTTTGTTTCATGGTTAGGCGCCCCCAGAGGAAAATTTTTTTTTGAGCTATTGCCTGAAACTATGCGTCTCTCTGTTTAGCTCATGTAAAGCCGTCGGTTCGTCCGAAGCGGCGACGTTTCTCATCAACGAGTGCAAATAATAGCGGGCAATAGGCATTCTTTCCCAAAGGAGCATCACTGCACAAATCTGTAAGCGCTGTTAGGGAAAATTATCTTCCGAAAGTGTGAAGTGGCGTGAATGGCGTCTTCATCTACTCTGGGAGACCTGAACAAAACAAGTCGGATTTGAAGACATGTTTGTCGAGTAAACACCTAGAGTGGCATGTCGATGCTTTGAACGCACTTGGCCGAACCAGAGTGTGGAAAAAGAGCAATGGCCTTCATAGAGCCAGGCAAACTGTTATCATCTGTGAGCCGAGTGTGCTATAATAAGCTCAAGCGCACTGGCGCATGCTGGCTAATTGAAAAAAAAACACGATAAAAATGAAACTTGTCTCAGGCTGTGCAAAGCATCAAACCGAAAATGAAATACCAACCAGTTTGCAAACAATGTGTAATGTTTTTGGTCTAGTACTTCCTTAAAATCACCTCGCGTCACATGTTTTGTCACTTTATACCTTTTGGGTATAGTCGACGTCAGTGGTGTCTTTAGTGAAAACTCTAACTGGGCAACAACCCCAAGAAAGTCTCTTGCCCATTACATGTTTGAATAAGTCGCCTGTGGCTCACTGACTTAGACGTATATTTTCAAATCCGTCGGGCACATGTTTATGTGAGAGTGTCAGAGTTTTGTATACTATTCCTGTTGTCCTCCAAACGCTGCGAAGCACACCCCATCAAGGGAAAGCCTTTCACCTTCTAAAGAAATATCGACGACAGTGGTGCAAACTGTGATCTTTACTTTTACAACTGTGGATACCAACACAAACGGCTGGGTGATGAGTATCGTTCTTTGTTCTATGAAGCTCTTGTGTAACAAAAAACTAAGAAACAGATTCAGGACGAATAATATGACTAGCTTGGGACGGTTTCGTAGACTTTAGCAAGGGAAATAACTCAAAAAGCTGCAGCTGATATCGCAGTATTTTTTTAGGTGGAAATAGCGGGTCGTCAATTATATCTCACTGTCACATTCGAAGAAACTCAACTTTTTGAATTTCTTGTTCCGAACCCATATTCCGAGATCCTAGTGACAGACGGTTGAAAGTGGAATGAGCTGCAATATACGTTCGCATTAGTGCACGAGAAACAGAATCAGAGATCTCACAGTAAAGCAAAATCTCATGCTGCCTCAACAACGACACGGTCTGAACTGCTGAAGACGAAGCAAGTTAAAAGTGTAGAGCGAGAACACATTTGGATGATAGGTGAAATGACGAGAAGCAAACTTCTACCAAAGTCCCGGTAGTATAATAGGCTGGGCAGTTTGGAAACACTTCAGGGTGCCGACTTTTTAGACTGCCGCCATCTGACTGTGTTAACACCCAAATAGGTATTCTAAGATACATAGGGATTTCGTCCAACAATTACGTGTACAATATGATTGTTCAGATGCGATCATGAAAGAGTTTTCCCGAACCGTTCACTTTTGAAGCGTGTTTGACTCCTTTACTAAGTGCATTGACTG
>SJOL01006409.1:278713-327290 GCA_004794785.1 Opisthorchis felineus | reverse complement strand
ACCATTCCGTAGATGAGTTTTTCATACAGTAATTCTAGATGCAAGTAAAAATGAAGACCTTAGAAAGCATAACTAGGTTCATAGCTGTCCAAGGTCGAGTGTTTAGGACAGAGTCCATAGGTGCAAAACTGTCAACTTGAAGGCTTCATCACTGTGTGCCAGAAATTAGATTCCAACCCCATGCAGTGTTGCTGGCGCACACGACAGTTAAAAATACAATTTCCAGTATATTCAAACAAGTAGACCAAAGTAAAAATAACTTGACATAAATGGGTGATTCGTAATTTGAATCGTTGAAAAGTTCTTTTAACGAGATTCCGCTTATTTTTCAGCAAAGAATTTGATTGGATGTATCGCAGAATGCAACTCCAGCATAGGTTTCAATCCACTTTTCCTGGTTAACAAACCAGCTTCTGGAAAGTGGACTTGATCACGCTATCAGCAGTACAAAGCTGGATGGATTTTGTACCACTGTGACATTTCCTGGTTGACTGTTCTTCACCAGCACTCCACGTTTTCATGAGTCGTCCAACAGCATGTAGGGTTTTTCTTGGGTATTTCCTACTTGTATTTAAAGCGTTGATTTATTCAGCTTCTTGGAGCGCCGTTCTACGGAGTTCTGTGAGCTCTGTGCAAATAAAGCTATGTCCTGGAAACGAGGTAATTTGCATCCTGGATTGCAATTCATGGGGCCTTAGCGAACCTTCGAGCTGACTTCATGAACAATATCAGTAGCAACAGATGCTCACTAGTCTAACCTCGGTAAACAACTGAACTAATTCGGTAATCTGCTAGGAGAAGTTATAGTATTTGGGTTCTTCATTAGGACCGCTTACCAGGGACAGTTGTTAACAAATGCGGTGCTGCAACAGCTGCTACAGCACCTAATTGCCCCAATACTTAGATTCGCGTTTGACATTTTTCCTCACTTCTGTCAGTCATGGTCACCAAATTTATCTACATTCCTCCAGTGAACTGGTGCAGCTGGTTTGTTTCACAGGTGCCGCAACAAGAAACTAAATTAGTACGATTCCATGCTGCGTAGAATCAATAAGTATCAAAACAATCGAATCAACTGGGTGGTAACAAGACATATCCTAGCACTCCACTGTGATGCTTTGTAGTAGCTGAAATCGTTGTCCGAAATTGGTAGGTACATCGAGATTCCTAAGCGTTAAATATTCACTCATAAACATTTCCGTGCGGTTCACAAAGCTTGGGTTTTTGAGCCTCAGGGTATTGCACTATCTTATTCTCCCTAGCGGCCGCTCTCTCTTCGTCTTTCTTGTGAATCGAACATTCAGTTGAGCAGCGCGGAGGAATCCGTTTCATTTTGACGTTTCATTCCGGTAGTGCATTAGCTTTTAATTTTGAGCTTTATTTTGGTGCAAAATGATGCAATTGAAGATAAATTACCACAGCTTCAGACGTGTTGCAAAGTTTCACATAGAGTTGAGCGTTCCGATAGGGTGGTGTGGTTGCTGCACAAAACTCGTCTTTTGACGACCTCGGTTTTTAAACTTCGCGCTTCACTCAGCGTAACTATTAGAACTTTCCAGCAATATATGTGCTAGTTGTATTTTCTCCTTTCTTTGTCTTAATGGCCGAATTCCGTTAATTTATATGCAAATTTGATCGTGTTTTCAGGAATTGTAGTCTGTAAAAACTATCACTTTCGTTGCAAATAAATTTGGAAGCAGTGTGCATATTCGACGATAAATACTCTATATTATAATGCAAGAATATTCGGTTTGTTTAATCACTTCTGCAGTGTGGAGCTTAGAAGCATCTCGTATGAGGTCAATGGCATTTGTTATCTATTGGATAGTTCATTTTACAAAAAACCTTGAAAAACGCCTTCGATCTACTTCAAAGTAATGTGTCAACGAAGCGCTGAACGCTTAGTGATCGAGTATGGGCAATTAGAGACTGAAGTTTGTATTCTTCCTGGTGTTGGAGGAGAAGCACACTGGCAGTTTGGTTAAAAAAATGAGCCAAACGGACATCTGCCAACGCCTCACTTCTTCGTGTTCACCTATAGTTAACCTCATTTCCACAGAATATTAGCAACTGAATTCAGAAGCTTGAGTAGCAGTGGCACACCACCGCATGTTACTCTGACTTTCCGGTGTGTTACCTGGACGTCAGTTTAGAATAACCTGTTGTTCAACCAGCCTCAGCTCACAATCGGTACGCTCAATAGTTCTGAGATTTGTTGTGAATTGAATGTCAACAAAGGTTGTATTACTTTACCTTGATAGAAACCTTTATCAGCCACACTTTGCTCGGATGTTGGGCAACCGTTGTTTAAAATTTCATAGTTGACAATTCCTCACAAATTGGGGATACTATCTCGTCCTATCAACAGCCAGGGAATACCCCCGCTGCTGCAGAGGTGCTGCAGTATACTATACAATAAGTTGATTGTCAGTATTATTGGCGTGTGATTTTGTCTAATGGGCGCAAGCTTATTGCATTTTTCTTGTTGTTCTACCCCCTGACTTCGCGCACACATCGTCTTACACAGCCTTCTTATCATATGTGTTACAAATTAACCGTCCACGCTAGGATGGTAAGTTACGGTTCATTCTGCACTCTAAGTATAGAGCTTACACACTGCTTAACAATGTAGCACAACGCAGCCCAAAACACAGCAACCTCGATGAACACCCTAACCGTCCTCGTCTAACATCACCAGTAGCTCCAGCCGATTTACTTGAACCATAGGGTGTCGAAGACAGCATTTTTCGTAGACGCAACCACTGTTTTGTGGGCACCTGTCAGTCCTGCTATGTAACTCATGATGGTGAATATTGCCTTGCGAACTTGGCTTTGGTTTGTGGTGCCTTCTTCGTCTTCGGAGAACTACCGTTCACAGAAAGGATACAGTAACCAGCACCTCATGATACACGCCTCCAGTAAAGTTAAAAGTTCACTTCATTTGATCATCAACTCTGCTGCACTATACTTCCTTTGTGTGGCGTCCTACGCAGCAATTCGCACCGCACACCTATCTAAATGGTCAATTCAGCAGTCTTATGTAAATTACTTTCTTGTCCCAATCCACCTGGTGAGTTCTTCATCATTCTTGGACACAATCCTGCGAGATTAGCCAGGCGCGTTTGTCGGTCCGTTGAAATCCACCCACAAGTTAGATATTTTATCATATTTTTGGGCATTATGCGCCAAATTCATGTGCAAAGTCCACCAAAGATACAAAAATTGTGACAAAGCTATATTACTTAGAAGTGCTCTTGCTTAATCATAAGAAATCACGAGGAGGCGTCTATTATTGTTTGAAAAACCAATCCCATGATGAGGATTTTCTGCCTATTTTTACACTGTGTAAATTAAAACGAATTTGGTTACACTCTCACTGTTATTTACGGTGCATTGATTCATTTAGCTCCTGCATAATAGTTATTGACATTCAACTAGTCCTTTTATTATCCTACTTGATTCCATAACATGGAAGACACGGAAGTCATTCAGGGTTTTAGGATGTTCCAATATTCATCGAAGTACGATTCTGCTTTCCATCGAGAAGACGCAGATTGGGGAAAATTGGCAGTAGAATCTTTCCATCACACAATGGTCACAAAGTGCGGCGCTACTCCAAACGGAACTAATTCATGCGAACCAATCACAGAGGTCCCGCTTGAGAATCCTTATTCGGGAGGACCGACCAGACCCACAGCTGTTTGTGACAGATCAAGTGCTCTTAAACCAGTTGCCCATTTTCATTATAAATCTATTGTGTTCTTTTGGATTCCTTATCATTCTAGGCTTATTGGGCACTTTTTCAAACATACTCCCCGCATAGTGATCAAATAGCACGGGGTGCTACAAGGAATCCAAATGTCACTTTCTGTGCACCCGCAGTTACTGAGGCAGGCACAGTGCCATTGTTTGTGTGGTTTCAAAGCCAATCTCCGCTTACTTGTCCTTGAATGTTTCATCTTCCCCTAAGCTGCTTGACTGGTCGTGATCACCTGCTTTGTTGTCACACTTCCTGAGACATACTGCATCTGGTCGAAGTCAGGCCAACAGCTGGAGGATCCCCAGCTAATGTGTACGGATGAAATGCATAATCGGGTTTCTTACTTTGGTGAACTTACTATGAATCGTTAATATTTTGCACTCTTCCCGTGCTTGAAATTATCAACCCGTCTTTAGCTTGGAGACAAGGATTTCTTGATAACCAGTATGAAAGCGGAGCCATTAGTGTATGCCAGAGCATGATCAGGCAGGATTTAACGTAATGAACTGTTATGCAGCGGACTGGACTTGTAACATGACATTTGGAGTAGAATTCGGGGGGCGAAACTTCATTGGACTTTTACCACTGTGACCCTTCGTCACGCCAGTTGTGGCGCACATGATCCACGAGTGTTCCTTGGGGAAACAGTATAGTGAAAGTTTTAGGATTTCGTCACTTTCGAACTGGCTGAGAAGTAACAACTGATGCTTTTCTGATCCAGTTAAAAACTTTTTGAATCACAGTCAAGTGTAGAGAAAAATCTCGTCTCATGTAATATCATCGCTCAAGCACCTAGACTGCTTAGCTCAATTAAAAGCCACACCAGTTATTTCTCATCGGGTAATTAAGCTCATGATACCTTGGAATTTTTTCAGCGTTGTCCAGAAAATCGTGACCAACCACCATGGAATTTACACTGAATGGGATATCTGATAACCTACTGTCTTATTCGTAAACATTGTCTCTCCTCCTGTACGGAAAGTTCACTAGTGAGGCTCATCTGGTTGTGTTGAGAATGTCAGTCTCAGCTCAACATGGCTGGAAAACTCAGTTATCATGGCAAACGTTGTGCCAAAAAGAGGAGTCTGTATAGAGTGTTGACAGAGCCAAATTTGCCGCAGTTTTCTGTATGGTTGAAGGTTTGACATTTACTAATGAATTCAACGGTGAAGTTGGCGTGATGGACAGAAAGTGGCCCCAGTTCCGCTAGAGAGAAACACATTGACAGAACGCTGTATTAATGAGTGAGAATGCACCCATTCTACTAGCCGAATGCAAGTGGAAACGCTAAGTAGGCAGTGACGCCATTCCTTCGCCCCAATCAGGGCGTTAAGGCAGCTCAGGGAAGCATAAGTTGGATTTTGTGTTCTGGAGAATTGTAGCTACGGATTCATGGTGATTTATAAAAGGCACCCAACAGAAACACGAAGAAGTATACCAGACTGGTCAGCCTGCAAACATCTGTAACTGCTTACCAATGTGTAATTCAGATCGATGTCACATATTTACACACGTATCTGAAATGTAATTTGCGACCGACCAATACGAACGGCCACGAGAAAAGTTCTGGATGAGTGCAAAGGTAAAAGTGTAAGGTAAAAGTTCCAATAGTAGTGGCTTGCACAGTAAACATCCACAGAAAAAAACAATTTCCCTAGTGACGTCCATGGCTAGCAACATTGATTGTCCCGCACCCGATGGCATTCAGAGTAGTCTCCATTTGCCTTATAGAAAACCAGTGGATTTAAGAATACCCGATTGAAGTACTTTTGATGAACTTTCAAGCTACAAGTACCACTTCAGTTTTACGAAATTCATGTCATTGCAATATACCTTGGGACAAAATACCTCTTTATAGTTTTTCGCTTGTCTTCTTACCATCTGAATAGAAATTGTGTTTGTTTTGTCTACATCTCACCCTACTAAGTTAGTGGTCTTTTGCTATTGGCGCAAGTTAAAGGAAACGTTGAAGGTCCAAATATCTCTTTTCGCAATTTTTGTCCGACAGAACAGAAAGCCACCCTTCGCACAGCCTTCACTGCCCAAGCCAATTCGATTGCAAAGAGACGTATATTTATCTGATACAGATTCGTCGTTGTCAAAAATGTTGGGGATACAGCACATCCGCAGTCCGATTTTCGATTCCGTGGGGGACTGAAAGTGGATTCACGTGCCTGCCTAGTTAAATGCATGCTTGTATTTGAAGGGACAAAGCTGTCACGTTTTTGATTAGACCGGAAGTTACCGATTGCAATTACGTGACTTTTATCAGTCACAATTTGTGCAATTTGAAATGTGGCTAGAAGTTTCTAGCACAGTCCATGGCTATTTGCGATTTAATGACGGAATTTAAGTTGCCAATGTAATGATTTAAAATCAAACCGAATAAATCATTCCAGTTTCCTCTCGAATAGCCTGTTTTAAGCGATTAAAATTTGGAAAACACTGACGATTACTGCATCCAACTAGCCGCATCAAATTAAATGATGTACACATTTTGGAAACTATTGGTTATTCAAAGGACCATAAGAGTGTAGCAACCGAATCAAATTTAATAAACATTGTCGGCATATTCAACAACGTTGAGAACATTTAGTGTCATCCTTATCTTGCTAATCTCGTTATTGTGATGGCCAAATTGCTGTCATCGTGAGGGGAGGAAACATTGCCAGTTCAGGCGTGATAATCCAGGTGCGTTCAACGTCCCTGTGGAAGTAGTGGTAACACGCTTGCCTCGTATATTGGACTTCCGGAGTTCAAACCCCGGCACGGCCGAGGATGTTCACTGCTGATGAGCTCTAATTAGAGAGGAACTCAAGTTGATTACCTCCGTCCTTCCGTGTGAACTCACGAAAATAACGACGCCAGAGAAGGAGAGAGGCCGTTCAAACGAAAGCGATGTGAACGAAAGTTCTTCGAATCCGGCAACCACCTACAGTTGGAGGAACGGTAAAGTTCGGTCTTCGTTTTGTGAGCAGTTTAATTCAAGTTACTGAGGCGGGACAAGTTAAACTTGTCGTACTTCCATCACACCGTTACATAAAACGTTCACTCTGACTGCTGTCAAAAGAGTGCTAAGGAGTAATGCCTTCGTTTCGCTTGTCTCCCTGTTGCCATAAGTACAAATGCGCTGCAAAAGCACCCAGTGGAGATCTACGTGGTTGATTGTTTTTGACCACTCAATAAGTGTGTCAGACGACTGTGTCACCGATTAAAAAGGCCAGTACAATGATACAGCGGTTCCTGAGTTCACCTTTTCCACAAACACTTGATGGTAGGAAGACAACAGGGGGTGGTTTACTGACATATTCGAAGTAAATCCTCAAGAAGTAAATCCTCACTGAAGTTACGGGATACTTTGTTGTTAGGGCGAATATCATTATATCACTTAGCTCCAATGGCTTATGAAACGCCAGACGAGCTTAGAAATTTCGCTGGACACGTTTTATCTCCTAGGTTTCCGACACCGACGTGGAGCTTGTCGGTTTTGTAAATGCTATATGTCCACTAAATGAACCGAGCTTCAACTTATGATTGTTGATTTGAGCTACTAACCTAAGCAGTCCCCCAAGTAGCTCGGGTTCCTTTTGGATGACAACCGTTTAGTCTCTCTAAGTCATGAACATCATTGTCATGGCTTCAGGTATGCCAAGTAAATAGTATTATCGTCAACCTTCTGTCAAGTTGAAAGGTTTTCTGTAATCTCCCCAGGCCTTGTAGCGACTAGAAAATAAACTATGGGAGTTTGCGGAACCTCGATCTCACTGGACACCCTAACTGTAGGGTGGCCAGCATGGTCTTTTCCGGAAGATCTGACTTTTCATAAGACTCTTTCGTGATACCATACAGTTGACTGTGTAAATACAGGCCGCAGTACTGGTTGAGTAACGCCACATTTGCCATCTCTAAAACGGTACATGTGTAGATAGGTGGTAGGTATACATAAGTATACATGTAGGTATTGTTACATATGGGTACATAAAGGTTGAATCCTACGTATTTTAGAAATAGAAAAGGCTGCTTGCTCATGCTTCTGTATGAAATGTTTTTCTTTTTGTATATGTTGCCATAAGTAGGTAAACATGTGCAATAAGACACTTAAACAAACAGCACATAAACCTATGATTTTGTGGGGTTACGCCAGGCTTGGTCAAATGAGAAATGGCGTCCGTAGTGTGCTTGGTCGTGTGTGCTTGATTTGGTTAAAATGTCAAAACTGTTGACAAAATAACCACATATTTACTGTCCACAGCTAGCGGACACTGTCAGAGAGTTGCATGACTGTTCATTATATTTTCGATTCATAAGGCACAATGGGTTAAAATCTCCTGATCCGGCTTAAGTCTTCTGAAACCCACCAAGTCTAACTAAACGTTGCCACATATTTATGGACGTAATACACTACTCATAAGGTTGCTGAAAATTCTTCCACAGCCGACGACCGTTTTCGCCCTTCTTGGGGCTCATCAGGTAGGCGCAGTCCCCGATTTTCCGTCAATCTTATGTTCTACTTGAAACCCAACTGCACGGAATTAGCGAAATGATGAGGATTTTCTGCCCATTTTCACACTGTGTCAATTAAAACGAATTTGGTTACACTCTCACTGTTATTTACGGTGCATTGATTCATTCAGCCCCTGCATAATAGTTATTGACATTCAACTAGTCCTTTTATTGTCCTACTTGATTCCATAACATGGAAGACACGGAGTCATTCAGGGTTTTAGGATGTTCCAATATTCATCGAAGTACGATTCTGCTATCCCCCAAGAAGATGCAGACTGGGGGAAATTGGCAGTAGAATCATCTTTTCCACGAACACTTAATGAGCCCTTCTTGGGGCTCATCAGGTAGCGCAGTCCCCGATTCTTCGTCAATCTTATGTTTTACTTGAAACCCAACTGCACGGAATTAGCGAAATACACTCATTTGGAAACAAATTTGGTTTTTCGAAAGACTTACCTGGAACCCATCTGAATCTCTCGTATATTATGTTTTTAAGCGACTGAATGTGCTGCACCGGGCCGCGTTGTATTGTTTTTCTCTTATCTCCAAGTTTTCTTGTCTTTTAGTCTATACTGAGGAAGGGATTGATGTAAATACAGTTTATCAATTACTCTATGGTTGGATTGTGTTTCACCTATTACTGTAAGAGTTGACAGGAAAGTCAGACAACCGGCCGATCAGTTCCTCTCCCACTGAGGATTTTTGGTAAAGCTCAGTGCAAGTTTAGTTGCGGAGTAGTTGAAAACTGACAATCGTGTTACATGAATAAATTAATCGTTGCATGGGAAATTGTCGTTGCTGGACAGGATTTTGTTTCGCTCCAGCTCTTAGGCTAACTTAGGACAGCCAACTCATTTTGGCAACATTGTGATGCGGAATTGCATTTTTGCCAATGAAGTTGAAAGACTCTCAAAAGGAACAAGTTCTCGGGAAAAGCGACTGTAATGATTTTATCTCCATGTCTGATAAGCGTCTTTGAGTAAGCAATGCCTCCCATGTTTTCCTATACATTGTCAAGGCGTAGGATTACATCATGAAAACTGTTTGACAAGATCTCAAACGGAAAGACAAAAGATAAAATGCTTCGAAAAAATCGTGTACAGAGGATTATGGAATGTAGAAGTAGTGTACTGAGGGTGGTTCAGAGAGGAAAAGGATAGGCTGACGATCGCTTTTTTATATAAAGAAGACGTAGTTAACATGGAAACTCTTAAAGTTAAAACAGCAAAGTGGAATACGATGTTAAAATCCAACGTTCTGGTTGTCGTGTGCAATCATTTTCAAGATTTTCTACAATCACTCAAGCTGTTTATCACAGATACCGTCTACTTTTGGCTCAAAAATAGAAACCATCGTTTTATGAGATAAAATAATTATCAAAAGAACGAAACTCACATTCTTGAGTCCAATGAAACAACAACTAGTCCGTAAAATTTTTCATTTTAAAAAACCAGACTAATCCAAATGTTATTGCTGCTACATTATCCTACGAAGTGTTAGCCATCGTTAATGCCTGAAACGTTTTTCAGGAAAAACAAGATCCTTAGTGGCTGAAACAATAAAATTTAATCCGAATTTAATCGCCCAACATTAGAATAGTTCTCAGAAGATGCGCTGCATTTTAGTGTCATCATCGTAGGTTTTTCTTAGTTCCGTTTGAACGAATTTCCTTTGCTATAGTCTGTTGCATTAGCAAGCAGCGTTTTGGTAAATTCAAAAGTGATTTTGATCCTTGGATGGCTTTCAAATGGAAAAGAGTTTCTTTCAGTACACAGCATATTTTATCCGTTTTTTTGTTACATCCAATCTTAAACGCACCAACGTTTCTGTTCATATATTGTTTCATAAAACTGATTTGCGTTCAGAAGTTTTTACAGGGATGTAATGCCTCTGCACGTGCTAATAGTTCATAGCATCATAGAGGCAATGTACTTTGTCCTACCAGGTAAGAGCTTGAGAGGGAACACCTTCAGAGGGAATACACGGAGTATCCTCAATTGCAGTTTTCCTTCCACGAAATAACCTCCTCGAAACCGCAGGGGTAGTACATACTAATTTGGACTGAATATCGCAAGTGCAACATATCATTTTCGCAGTCCCTTTTTTGGCCCAAAAGCGTACAAAAGGCGTGAATCATCTAAAGAGGAAGTAAGTCAGAAGAGTTTGAACAATATCCGATTATTAGCCGGTTGGTTGATACTAGCAAGGTAGCTTCCAGACCATCGGGACGATCACATACGATAACCCCGCGATTAGCTTTTTTCATCAAGTTATTGAATGCACCAGTCGACCTACCGTGGCAGTGAGACACATTGGCAGGACTGACTAGAGTTGAACTACAGCAAATTCAGCAACAGCACAACAGACCATTGAGCGATTACCCGCAGTGACGTCTTTACAATGTGTAACCTGTCTGTTTAACTTGAGATTTTTGGAGCATTGCTGATTACTCAGAACGAGCAGTTTTTTGCCCTCAGGGTGATTTCTAGAGTAATCATGAGATCATCTTGGTTTCATAGACCGGTTGACAAAACTAGTGGAACCTGTTTCATTTTGTGATCTCACTGCTTCGCAGACCCTTCCTGCAGTAAACAGCGTGCGGCGTATTATTATTATCCAGCAACTACACTGTTCACTTTCCACTCCCAAAATTGACCAACCTAATCCATCTTTTAGTTTTAATTCTTGGTTCTCACAATAAGTAACTTATTCCATAAGAAGAAACCCAAGTTAATGTTTTCATCCATAATTACTAGTCGACTGCTAGGTATCGTAGGCAATTCCGAAGTTATTTGCCGCCGTGTTGAGATAGTATTGGTTGCGCTTGATTGGTAATCTGGCCTAGGAGTCTTTCACAGGTTTGTGATCCCGGAAAACACTGCAAGCGCAATATGCATCAAGGAAAACGAAGGAGAATTGTGAGACGAAGCGCTACACGAAAACTCGTGTTCTTGTCGCCGGCTCAATAATTATTCTTTTCTCTTCTTGTTGCGTACGAGTAAGTCCCTTTTTTTCGCTACTCTCATTCAAGGCTAGATAACTGACACGTAGATGAGAGGTTCACACTGACTGAGCGGGCAGTGAGTCACCATGTAGAATTAGTATTTTTTATTCAGAGGCACGCAAGATCATCGGATATCAAGGGGGTCTGCCCCAAGTGAAGAAACGTATTGTATTGCACACACGGAAAAGCTGCTTTGGATATTCAAACTCGATCAGATCTGCAGTACATCCGTTCAGAAGCAGATGTTGGGCATCCGATGCCTCTACAACATAAATGGGTCACTCTGTCATTACCGGAAGGAGGTTACTAAGATGAAATTATGGTGATGGTGTTTCTAATCGCTTAGTGGATTTGCGGCTGTGTAAGTGTCACTCCTGCTAGGAGATCAAGCGCTTTTCCGCTTAATGCAGATCGATCAACTCAGCAGAACAACGCTCAACCGCCAGGATGCAATCTGAATACCACTACCAAGGCTGCATGGATGATGAAACGAAGCAAGCTGAGTAAAGGAAAATGCCATTTTGTTGTTAAAAATGGCTTACCAGAAGCGATTCTTAGGGTTAGTCAATAGAAGATGTATATTTGGTGTCTGAAAATTTAGGCAAAGGGTTTCTACCACTTGTTGTAACCGTGCTGAGGCTAAATGCAGGTTGGTTTAAACTGTTTCTCACCAGGCGCCTGTTTAATTCTCACGGTTGCAAAATCACGGTGATATCTGGCCCGATTACCGAAAAAGCATTCCAAACGACAATGTAAAAACTGCACTACTTCTTTAAAAAACACCAGTCTTAGCAAGGAGATTCACATTTTGGAGGGATAATGAGTCTGTCAATTGTGATCAACGTTCCCACCAGAACCGATCTTATTTAAGGGTGGACGTAGTGCGTTGACGGATCGTAAGGTGGAACTAGCGCTGTAACAGCTTTCACTTAAAACATCAACATTTAGGCAAACTGCCTCCGAATCCCGTTGTATGACGTTCCTTAAAAAGAAGCCAAGTTGACCGTGGACCCACCTGCAGCGTCTTCTATTTTTTGCGACGCATGCAAACTGTAATCGATTTATTTAATTTGAACTGTTAGCTATGTAACATAAGTCAGCCTCGGAATTCATGTGAACAGTTTTCTGCGCGAGATGCCTGCGGAGTGCTGCGTGTACATTTTATTTTTTTGCATGGTAGCAAGTTCTTTCGTAGAACCAAAGAAAACCAACACCACTGGTAAGTTTTGCGTGACCTAGTTACATTGTAAAACTACCCTGGTAGAAGCGAATAAAAAGCAAAAACCAGGATATCTGAACAAATAGTGTTTCTTTTTCAGTCATTTTGTATCTACACGAAGAAAAATGATTGGACAGCCGTAAAACAAGAAGTGACAGGTGTCTGGATACAGCAACGCCTAGGGACACCATGCTGGGGATCGTCCATGTGAATCTCACCAGGTCTTTCATAACAGGTTGGCAGATCGGCGGGGTGAGAACATCACATAGGGACTGAACCTTATCGTGGTGCAAGAATTTGGGCACCCCAGCGGCACAATGAGCTCTACTGGAGTTTACTTCGGGATCCGAAAACTTTTGCACATCAGTTTGCTCAGTGATCCCCTAGTCCGCTAGGTTTTGGGTTAGCAGATATACGTCGATTTGTACTCTAAAAAATTGTACTGCTGGCGTAGTATGTCTGCACCCTCTTTCTGCATTTCTCCGAGGTGGTTTAACCAAATCCTTTAGCTGTGGACCCTAATTAGCCTACTATAAAGGTTTAAATACCCAACAATATTCAGACAGACCTAAAATTTTGGACTCTATACAGAAAATTGTTGCTATTTGAAGCACTTGTATGCGATGAAATATCTATTGCACTAGTGTAAAGCCTACTTATCCACCAGCTCTCCTAGGACCTACACTAAGCGACGTAATATTATGCCAACTTTGAAGGTGTCTTCAAAAGAGCGAGATTGTTCTGCTGGTCAGTAATGTCCCGAAAGTTTCTGGTCTGTTAACAGCACCAAAATGACGTTGAAAATATTACAAACCGGAGAAAGGTTTTGATTGAACACACCTGGTAAACCTTTATTCTGGCACATTGAGCATCCATTTACATGCTTTTAATTTTGTCGTCCAGTTTTCCGTAAGACATCCAAGTTGAGACATGACACCGTCCATATGATTTAAACCAGATATCATGGATAACACTGTATGACATCACCCCTCACAAATGTTCGACTTCATAGACTCACTTTACATCACTCTCAATCCGACTCAATATTAAGCAATCGAACTCGAAAACCTTACGTACTCAAGTGTTCAACCAATGCCAACATCTGACAAATATTCATACCAACAAAGTCTTTTTTGCATGAAGTTTTGGGTTTTCCCTGACATTAAAAACACTGGCCCGAACTTTTCTACTTTGGGCTTAAATCGAACCCATATGATTTTGATATTCATTCCAGATGTTGCTCTCCTGAATGTATAAAATTTTCAATACTTTTCCAGAACAAATTTTTCTATAAACTGAATCTAAGTAAATAAGATGTTCGGACACCTAGCATAAGATGATAGCGTTACTGGGGTTTAACCAGTTTTCCAAGCTCGTTCTCCCAGATTTTAACTTACAATTCACTAAGAGAATTTCTGGTCACTCAGTCCTTCGTATCAAAAGTAGCTAACTGTTGATGGGACAAGAAGCCCTGCTCCAGTTCAACAGTTTACTTCAAATCATACACACACTGATCAGGACTTGTGCATTGTCTATGTCGTTCTAGAGACTCACAAGCTTCGAGTACTGATGGGGTGATAAACGATTGAGTCACACTCGAAATGGTATCCCTGATACCAGTAAATGTTCAATTTTGTGTAGAGTCAAACCGATTAAATCTTCAATGTTGTACCAAATACATCTTGTTGGTCGTTTCTGCTTGCGCAGCCGTCGATCACGTATCCTAAACATCAAGTAAAAAGTTCTACGTCCAGACAATGTGTCCGTCCTTATAGGTCTGCGTTCGGATATCCTCATTTCAGTCAGAGGTTTCAACGCACGCGTTGGTGAACTAAATTCGAAAGAAAAAAACAGCTCGGTGGTCTGGATGGTCTCAAAGTACTCAGAAATGACTACAGTGAACGCTTTTCGAGTATGTCCACGGATTATGGGTTGTTTCCAACAAATGTAAAATTCCGACATCTATTGGTGACCTGTCGTCAACCCACCATAGGCCACTGCTGAACACAGACGAACCTGACTACCGTTGACTATCACTGGAGCGGCTTTTTAAATTATTGTTGATCTTACATGCCTTCCTCGATATAATTCGGTCACGTTATGGTCTGCACGAAGATTTCGTGGTTGAAGAAAAAGGCGATTCAAATGGCATCGTGCTTCTTAGCCATTTGCCAATGAAATAGCTCCAGCGCAACCTATGAGTTTGGCTCGAGTTAGGTAAGACCTCCTACTCGAATAAACACTAAGTACGTAGCAGGCTACCTTTCTTCAAATTTGAAACATGTGTTTGTGACATAAAAAACCGAAAAAATGAGTAATGGATCCTGGCTAACTTGGTTCATCTGCTAGCTGTTCGATAAGCAATTCCTCTAGGCCACACTCAAAACAAGGAATGCCATTATGTGCCCAAGCATAACTTATCCAAAAGTATACTGGCTGACACAGAGAACCGATGAAAACTTCCGGTAGAGAAAATGAAAGTAACTTGGGTTAGTACAAATCGTTGTCAGCCCTTCCTTCTTATCACGCCAACCAATATGCCTCGACTGTTTACCGACATATCAACAGCTGGATGGAACACTTCACGACCCAACTCAGGTGGCACATCCTCTCCATCTAAAGTGTGTGAAGGACGGAGTCACTTTCTGTTCCACTTCCACAGATCCAGCAAGCTTAACGAAACTACAAAAAAACAATTTTAAGACTAAATACAAACAAGCGGCACGTAGAAGCTTGACGTACCATGAAGCAGCTGACTAACCTTCTTACTCAGATTTGCATATTGAGCTACGTCCTTGTCTCATCCGTTATCCAGATATCTAAGAGGATTGGAAGCAGAGTATTCAGTGTTGAACAGTAAGTTATACTATAATGGAGTCAAAATACTTATGATGGTCATTCTCACTGACGTGCAAGTATGCTGAAGGCACAACGGGGAGGTGAAGCGGATGGAACCCGCACCTAATGACCAACTCCCTTGGCAGTTCAAAATCGCCGGCGGTGTTAGTCATAGATGCCGGTCCCCACGTCCGGTTTTTATTTAGTTTCGCTAGTCTTGAAATATTGGCAAAAGCTTTGTCCAGGAGTGCAGGACCTCCTAGGACTCCTGTCACGAAGAGGGATACAAACGTAGGCTATGCCAGTGATATTGTTCTGATGGAAGATAGAACTGAATTCTTGCAGAACATTCCTGTCTGTCTAACGCTGTAACTAAATCATTTGGGAAGGGTTGCCTTATCATTGAAGTATAACACCACTGAGCCACTCTGGTCATGATCACTCAAGTTGGACAGGGAGCATTAAGGCAAAGGAAGCTAGAATCTTCAGAACGTTAACCGTTTTCATTGAACTGCACTGTCTGTAATGCATCCGCCTGTTTGGGAAATCTGCGTGTCCGTGGAGCCTGACCGTTCAAAGCAGAAAGGGCAGACCATCGTTTCAGCATTAAGGGAGTAATACTGACATACTGCAAAGCATCTTCTATGGGCATATTGCCACCGAAACTAGGTATATCGCAGATTGGTATCGACTCTTCTGGCTAGGATAGGCAAGGAATAAGACTGCTACCGGCTCCCGATGCTCACTGTATTTAGGGTTCCGAAGGAATGGGGGAGAAAATGTCTCACTGAGGAGGAAAAGCATAAAAACTCAGTGCGGTTATGCTGTACTGGATCGTGCAAGCCACTCGGCTAGCCGCAGCTTGACTAAATGTTGATGAGAATATTCCAGAACTGTTCTACGTGGGGTAGATACAAATTCCTTTTTGCATGTTTATTGCTCTCCTTGGAAAGTTCTCCCATGAGTATTCGTACGTGTTAGTTTGCAGCCGTGCTGTTAGAAGTGTTGTGTTCTCGTCCCATGGTCTTAGCTGTTTGAGCTTGGATCCTTGCAGAGATCATTCAGGCCTCATCTGCGTCAGGTTCGTGCTCCTACTCTTCAGCGAGATAAAATTTAGAAAAGTAAACAACTGACGGCCTTAGGATGCTACACACATGGTGGCATGCTTAGCACCCAGATTCAATGCGCTAACATTCATCTGCTCCGAAAATCTCTGTGTTTTACATCATAACGCGCAAATATACAACAACTGTGACCATTCCGACTTGCGCTTATTAAATATTTGAAGCTTTTTTCCACCGAACTCCCATCAAGTGACATATGGTTGAATTATTGTCATTTTCCGAACCACTCTTGGTTGACACAGAGGACCACTAGTAAAATCGATTTGTTGCACAGCATGCACCATAACAGACATTAATTAAACCGTGACGTTTTCATAATATAATAGGCAGGTAAATTGGGAGGAAAAAGTCTCGTGTCCTAACTTCTTTTTAGGTGATAAATACTTTCGGGCAATCAGTCTCTCTCGCGGACTATGTTAAAAGATCACAAAGGTAGCTGCAGTAGTTTTTGTGGCAGATTTTCGGAAAAAATTGGGCATGAAATGCAAAGATCAATTGCCTGTCAAATCAGTTCTTAAGCCGAAAAATATGTAAACCGTTTAGGGATATGCTGGAAAGTTCCGTATTTAGACGCGTCGCGTGTTGACTGAAGTTCCACAGCGAAAGATGCTTAAGGAATAGCGTTACGACGTTCTGGAACCTACAATTTAGGTTGGTGCGGGATTGCATAAACAGCCATTCATCTGATTTTTCCCAACTAAATGAAAGGCTACGTTTTTGACAACTAAAGATCCTGAGCTCTTGCGCTTTGGCGTAGTTTGCGATTGCTTAAATGGTGTGTAAACTTGTTGCCCGCCGGAGCAATCTGCCGAAATACCCGACAAAAACAACTGCTAGGAATTTATGTCCCTTCTGCATTGTAACACTGTCTTCTTTTTGGTCTTCATGACACAAACCAATGACACACTCAAGCTGAAGAAATGCGTCGATGCTTCCCAAATTTATATTGGTGCCGATAAAACTAAATACAATTGCTCCTTTAGACATACGGCGGAAAAAGCCTCCAGCTTGTGATTAACACGCAAAACCACATGACTGTAATAGCGTGTGCTTGTAACATAAAATGCGCTGTGCATAATGTATTTTAATTTTCAGTGATTTTAATTACCCACATCTTCAAACCTCATCTAGTTCGGCTTTTGTAACCTAAGATTTTCTGGGTAGTGTGAACGGGAGCGAAATGGTTTGTCGGGGAACAGCAAATAATTTACTATACTGCTTCTGTATTCGTGCCACGCTTAAGATGCGTGGGGCAAGAATAATAAGACTTACGAATAAAATAAGTAGACAGCCTATAGGGACGATCTGGGTGGCACTCTGATTCTAACAAACGGTGCACACTAAAGTTTGGTTACGAAGTGTCTCACTTACTATGCACGCTTGCAAATGAACCCTTGATGAATATCATTATGAACTTCCGATGGCATGAGGTAGCCCCAAACGCGCAGGTGTCTGCTAAGAATCCTAGTGAAGTTTCTGGTCCTCCTTCGCGCATGCTTGGTGGACATTTAGAATGAACCACTTGGCCGTAAATTTGTTCTCGTAGCGCACGTAATTGATTTCAGTGATTTGGGTAAACTCAGGCTTAAAAGTTAACACAAACCTACCAGTATTGCTGGAACTCACACAACCTATTGCTAACCAAGAAGACAGTATTCTAGTGTGGTTGAAAATCCTTTCCTTGCACACAATCTGCACCAGCATAAAAACTTCTGAAGCAGTCGTTATATAACCTTCCATGGTTAAGCACTTCAAGCGAGTGCTTGTTCAAAGATAAGCGATCGGGTAATTCCCTGTGCTCAAATCACGACAAGTAAACAACAAAGAGGTTAACACGATCAAATAGAAGAATGCATAAGAAATAACTGATTTGGGTGGCACCCCTAAAGTCTCGTGAGATGCGCATTGCTGATGAATACCAGTGTAGCCGAAACAGCTGTACAATGCTTCTTGGCTTTCCAACATAGATTGACGTCACCCACAAAATAAAATCTCCGTTGAAAACTCTGAAAATTTTCCACACTTCTGACAGTTTTATGCACTAGATTTGGTTTGAATGTTAACTTGTCCGATGGTCTGGAAACGGGTTTGGTTTAACCGCACGCTACGGAATTTTCAACGTCTAAACAGCTTTTTGGTGAGACGGAAACGTTATTTATTTTGAAAGTCTCAAACGAGTTCACAGCTAACACTAGAGCACTTTGCCTAACAAGTTGGAGGGAACCAGTTTGACCGAACTAAATCGACCAACTTGCTCGCCTAGCAACTTGTATGTCAGAACATTCACGGGTTTTTCTCAGGTGAGTTGGTATGAAAGTCTATATATTTGATCTTGTTTGTGCATCATCGCTATGCTTAGAGAGTGGGATTGTAATTTCTTGTCACAGCTATTCAGTAAATGCGTACTATCACCATTAGGCTAACTTCATCCAGCGTAGCAAACACAAACTTACCCAAACCAATGTAAAACTTCCGTCAGTAAGGTGAAAATTATTTTCAATTTCAGCTGCATCGAGGTTGGATGTAAGCTGCGGACTAAAATATCATGTTTGCAATTCACAGAGGCTTGAGCTCTAAGAAATGGCTCAAGGGACATCCCACTCCTTTGACAGAGTTCTCTTTAAAAATAGTGCTTATAATACGGTTCTCTTAGCGGTCCATAATTTGCGGCCCCCAGTGATATCGTTGAACTTCAACTCAGCTTGGAAAATTCGTTTCAAAGTTCTCTCCACTATCGAAGTGACATCATTTGTGCGTCCCTGTGAAGGGGAACGGGACTGTTTTCTGTTGAATTTACGTGTAGTATTGATGCGCGTGATTTATTTACATCTTGAAAAGTGAAGGCCTTTAATTACGGGTTGCTCCATCAAGCAACCTTCTTAATTAAATTGTGTTTTGATTGGTTGAATTCTAGAAGGCCTCTGAACTAGGCCACTTTGATCAGTATTTGTGATATTTGCTGGCTTAGTCTTGCGGTTAATCATATCATCTAACCCTTTTGAACTATACTCTACTGCGACCCCGTTGTCTGATTGCGTTTTTCCCCTCTTGCTCGTAGAGATGCGCAGATTGGGCCCAGTTCAACATTTGGGCTGAGTGAGTAAATCATTATGTACCAGGCTTCCGGAAGTTTCTTGTATTTTTTGAAAATCTATGTGCCAGATTATTTCGATTTTCCGTACCGATATTCTGACATTCATCTACTGAAATAAAAGAAGTGGATCATCATCTTACGGTCGCTTTGTGTTTGATGCTCGATGTAGATAGTATCCATTCCGTTTCCCCACGTAATGCCTGTTGCATTCATTTCATTTTAGCTGACAGGTAACGTTTTTTTCCGGTTGCCGTATTTGATTTCGCCCTCTGGTTTTTACTTCAGTCTTCTCAATGTGGTACTCAGTTTCTGCGCCAGTAAATCTGTAGGTGGTTGTTAGGTTGTTTTTTAAGTTACATTATTGATGCTGAGAAGCATTGTTCGTTTGTTTGCCGGTTCCTGCTTCTGCTATCTTCCTTGAAACGCCTTATTTTTCCAGATTTTCCTGATAACGTTTCTTGAGCAATTTTTGTTTCGTGAACGTCACACTAAACCGCTTTCATCTGTTCCTCTCTGTTTTATCGTGCGAGTAGACTGAATGGGCATTTAATGAAACTTTTTAAGATTATTTAGGTGGCCACTCTGGCAGTTTATGATTTGATCTGTACGTGCTTTCTTTCACTTGAAGTACGCAATCGTTGGTTCTGTGAATCAGTCCGTCCAAGTAAGATAGCTTTTTGAATCTTTTTTACCTTATTTGTTAGTTTTTGTATGATCAGATGTGCTGTTGATCACTTCGCGCGTCTTTTTGATTTAACCTCTTTCGGTGATGGTAAATCAATCGTTCGAATAATGGACTAAAAGATTTGAGTTGATCCTTGGGAGTGTAATGTATTCCGGTCTTCGCATTACGCCTAAGAAAATTAGTCCTGACATTGGTGATCATATGGGTGTTGCTTCCACTTCTGGTACACTTTTCCATCAGTGTTAATGTACGTGTCCAAATAAAGGCACAAGATTCCCCCCGCTCTGGATGGATGTAAGGTTTCGCTGTAGGTTCATTATATATTTTTTGTTAAACATGTGACCAATCGCTGTGGATGGCAGTGACACTAAAGTACTGCATAATTTCATCGTGCTCTAACTCGGCTTCCGATAGTCTGTTTGTGAGAAGGCTAGAATGGTTGATAGTGTTGGATCTACAAACGAAAGGTTTCAGCCTTCTCCGGTTGCATTTTGCTGGTTTGTACGCTGGAGTTCGGGGTAGCGAAACGACTGCTTGAAGAAAGCTTCCGCCTTTTGGACGTTTTATAGTGCAGTGTCCGCACAGCCCCTCTTATATTGATGTTTGGTCGATTTACGCCATCGGATGGATGTAATACTGTTTTGATTAGGCTAAGCATTTCAGAGTTGGGGCTGTTGAAGGAAATAAAGAACTGTAAACGACATATTTGGTCTTGAAGTTCCAACCGTGCATCTGAATGTTCATCATGATTAATGTTGCGATTTCTTCTCAAATGTCAACTGGCATTTATTCGTGGTGATGCTAGGCGAGTTTCTAGTGGGCCGTACATTTTCGAGGCGATCATGGAATTTTCCACGTGTTACGTTTACGAGGAACGTAAAAGTCATAGGCTTCAACTACATGAGCAAAGTCGCTCCGCACCAAGCTTTCGCACTAGCACATCATACAAATCCGATTTCTGTGGTTCAGCTAAAGCGTTCCTGGAGGCAGAAAACAAACGGCCACCAACCTGTTTGTTGAACAAACACATTTGAAAAACAAACAGCGGGAGGAAACTAATGCGGGATAGTCACACTCCTGGCCGAACGGTTCATTGTTCAAACTACTGACTGAGAGATCGTGGGTTCGTGACTCCCTGGAGATTAAGGGAGATGCGCAGTGCTGATTCTTCCTAGTGTTTATCTGCTTTTCAGTATAGATTAACTTCACTTACAGGACGAACTCTTCGTTACAGCAAATATTATAAATCTGAAATAATACTTCAGGGTTATAACCATTTTGGATTTACTTTTTCATTTGATGTAGTATAACTTCTGTGAACTGTTTATGTTAGGAGATGCTTCCTAAAAGCACTTTTGAACTTACCACTTTTTAAACTTCATGCAAACATTTAACCCGTTAATTTTAGGGCCATATATTCAACGGAATTTTCTGTGCCTTCACTTCTATTGTTAATCCACTCATTCGATTTCCGGACGGTTTTCGTCTTTAGTTCCACAGTGTGTGCATGTTGGATCTGGTTAAATCCGTTAGATTTATATGTCAGGTAGGAAAATGACACAGATGGCGTTTTGGTCAATTGCACCCATGGTTATTATACAAAAAAGCACTGAATTCATAATTTCCGCAGCGTTGCGTTAGTTCAAACTGAAAATCACATTCTTCTTCGAAATGCAAAATTTGCTCATTCACCTTCTGTACTGAGTCGTAAGTGCTACACTGTCAGAATTTCTGGCACATATCCTCGTGAGAATTTGAAAACTTTCACCTTCTTGTAAGATGTACTCTCACTGAAGAATTCTGTTGCAGACGACAGTCGTACAAATACCACTCATATCTTGCATTTCGGGATGACTGCTGTGTGTTAAGCACGGATGGTAAAAACCCTAACTACAACAAATGATCGAAGTATTGTACTTGTCATAAGCATTTCTATACTGGATGAAAAAGCATCCTTTCCTTCCCAGCTGTAAAAGTTGACCTGGATTGCACTTTCAATTTGACCGGTTGTCATTTTTGAAAATCAACCCAAGCCCAATAGGAGATACATTTTTGCCGCATATCTCTGTCTCGAATCATCTCATCAACTAACCATAAAATTGTCGAATCCCGGTTTCCTGACCCATTTCATTTTACATACTGCACAAGGATATCTGAATTTGTTCACTTCCTTCTTCTTAGTAATTGCTGGCTATCGTACTTGGTAAATCCTGAATTTGACCTATAGACGGCCTGATCCGTTGAAACCACAGACTTTGGGTTGTACTGCAGTTCTGTTTTTTATTATAAGGCATGATTTTTTCTTACTTATTTGGTCGAGATAACACTAACTGTTTGCTCGGATAAAACGCTCCCTCCGGTTTAACACGGAAACAGATATCTTCTAGCAAGGCTATGTTGGCGGTGAGTGAGCTGAAAACATCTCATATTGAGTGAGATATAATCTAGAAGCAGTATCTCCCCAAATTTATGATGGTCCTTCATCGAATATGCTACATAGGGCCCTCAAGTTTCAGTCGGAACGACGTCGCGTAGATTCCAATCGTACACTTTATGTGGTTGTTCCTTATGAACCTGATGATCAGGGCTAGTAAAGGGGTTGTTGCCGTCTTCACATATAGTTTCGGTTAAAACAAGTCAGTCTTTGCATATTTCGTTAATTATATCACAACCAAAGGATTCGGGTGGCGTTTTGTTGTAACTTCCACCATCGGCACATTCATCCAGTATGATGTTTAATCACAAGATCAGATCGATGAACATTCACCATCAGGCTTGCCTGAAAAAAAGACGAACCTGGTTGTAGACCGTCCAAAACGTTTTATCATTCTCGAGAGGAGTGTTATATCACAAATCACAAATCTTCCTTTTCATGCAAGTTCCACCTGGAGGAAACCAAAATATCGGATAAATAACCCAGGTTCTGTACGGACAAATGTGGATCATAAACGTACATGAGGCAGAAAATATTTCCAACCTTAACTTACGGTTCTTTTTTGGACCAAATAATTCCCATCCAACCGTATTAATAGGGCTGAGCGGTGATCGAAAATTCGTGTAGCTGTTGGCGATTCCCAAACCGGTCAGTGGCCACACAAATTATATATCCAGCGCACATCTAATTACTATTCAAGCTCATTCGGCCAATTATGTCTAACGGTCCGCAATGGCAGAGTAAAAGCAGTTATCTTCCGACGAGCAAAGTCTCACTTCTGCCATATACTTATTCAGAACACTTGCAAATATTATTGCCGACTTATAAATGAATGAGAGTGACCCATTCCATACATTTCGGTGGAAAGCCTATGGATAGTAGGAAAAACAACGCAGAATCGGAACTCTGACTGATACCACTTAACCCTGGTTGGATTCTACGTTACCGCGGAAATTATACAATCGTTTTGGAGCCATGGTCCTGTGACCGTCTAATAAGGGTTTTTCGGTTTAGAAACAAAGCGAGGTGAGTAATCACCTTAATGTTCTAGAAACCTGTAGTGGAAGTGCAAACGCAGAAATTTTGACGTACTAATGGAATTCGAAATAGTGGGTACTGTATCCGATAACCAAATTTGTTTGCAAATGAGTGTATTTCGCTGTTTTCGTGCAATTTGGTCTCAAGTAGAACATAAGGTTGACGGAAACTCGGGGACTGCGCCTACCTGATGAGCCCCAAGAAGGGAGAAACCAGCCGTGGGCTGTCGAAGAATTTTCAGCAACCTTATGAGTAGTGCATCACGTCTCATTTTTCAAGTCACCTTAATTCCAAGGGACGGTTTGCAGTGCACATCTGACTGCTAATCAACGTTCAAGGTTTGTTCGAGTCTTCTGTTCACTCATATCAATTTACAAAAAAGGGCTTAGTGAATATCATTCAACAAGTGAGGGTCAAGGTTTTTGCCAACAAAAAACAAAGGTCATACTTAGGTCGAACACCCAAGCAAGAGATTTCCCGAGAGATAAGTTTGTCTCCGAATGTATACATTACATTGTTTTTGTAAAACGAAAGAACGACATCACCAATAACCTACCCACTCATTCAGCCACCGACTCGAATGTCTGTAGAAGGATGTTTTGGAAAATGGAAAGCTTATTCATAGAATGTAGGATGTGGTCAAGACGGAACAAAGAGAGTCCGACACATTTGGGAAATGACTATGGTGGGTATGAGCGTCATATGAGTCAATTTAAGAAATTAGGTCATCTCCAGTCGATGTTTTAAAACGGGATGGTGACCTGTCTCACCAACTTGACGAATTTCGTGCCTACTCTAGCAGCAGCCCTGATAATTCCTAAACGCATGACCCAAGTGGGTTTGTTCCTTTAGATATATCGAGTTAGATTTCGTACGTTGTAGTGAAATTTTAGGCTCTCCAGAGGAATCTGAGCATTTTCTACTGACTCTTCAGTACCAGCAAACAAAGGACGTTTGAAAACCTCGGCTGTAATACAAACTTTTGCCATCCATTCACAGGAGGTGAACGACACGTTGCTTATTATTCATTTCTTGCACGAGAAATTAGCAGCTTTACGAATGCGTTCCATATCACCTGGAAGTGCTATTCTGAAACTATGGTGGCAACTTCTGGCAGCAGTCTACACAAAATTTCGGGCGAGCTTTGAGTAACGCACAACTGTTGTGTTGAATGCGAAAGTGAGAGCCGAGCAATCCACTACTTTACGTTGTGTTTCACTTCTATAACGGCGTAACGGTGGGTACTACTGATGAGGCATGCGAGTATTATGTGTGTTCTCGTAACTTCGCCTTGATCTAATGGAAGGTGGGATTTATTACGGAATTTGTGGAACTACTTTGCAGTTTTTGCTTGCAATTGTGCGATAGTCAATAAATATTCAGGAGAGTTCAAGAAGACGCGTTCGAGAAGAAGATGGATATTCCGTTTTTGAAAACAACATGCAAATGAGAGTTTAATCTTCCTGTCCAATAGTCTGTAACCGTTTAGTTGGCGTTTTCTAACAAACAACTTCGCAGCGAAGGGTTTCCCTCCTTACACCGGTAGGTATGCATCACAATCCTGAGTTGCTCAGTTTATTGCTGGTCAACTTACTCCCGGCCGAACCCTTACTGACAGCAAAACAGCATTTTCAGCACTCAAATTGGCCTGTGTTTGGCGGCCTTTTGAAATAAGACCGATGACATTACGGCTCCGTTAAACATGCGCCTCCGTTCGAAGTTGCCTGAGAGCCTGAGTGATTTGAATGGACATACAGGGTTGACGCATTTATATATGTATCAAATTTAACTTACTCTCTAATTTACACGTATTTTGCCAGCGGTTTTAAAGAACGACTATTTTCGACGAGTTCGACCACAATTTGTATTCCAAGGGTTACACAATGCAACAGTCTACGGGATTCCTTAGTGCTGTAAGTACAAGTAAAGCTATTGACGGGAGCGGTAAAAAGGTATTTTGTAGATTGCTGCGCCACTCAGTCTCAACACAGGCCGTTACCGCCAGATCATTACCTGGAACGACTCCTCATGTGGAAAAATACCCTACTACTTGAACTCAGTATATACTACTTGGTTGCGGTTAATTATCATTTATTGTGCGCAGCTTATTAGAATGTAATAAGAAGACTCAAGTTCAGCCGGAGGCTGGGATTCAGTTAGACCACAGTTTTATTCGCTATCCAGTTGGCATCCCCCGCACTTGTTCACCGAATTGTCGTATCGTTTTTTATACTCTGTTTCTCAAACAGATTTCCTGGGTATATAAATCCAAAGGGTTGATAAATCTGGCCGTTTGTTTGTTAGCTGCGCTGAGCAGTTTCGTTACGAATGCTTCAAGACCAGTCTAACTGGCATACTCATTGTGCTGTGGGTGGAAGTGTGTTGAGGCTAAAAGTTTCCTTCCAACTCACAAAGATGATATCAGCTAGACTGGAGATAATACACTTGCACCCAAACTGCCTGAGTCAGCGAATAAACCGCCGGCCAACATAACAAAATGAGCTATCAATATTCTCTTCTACTCCGTCAATAAACCTATCTGTGTTCGGAATTCGGTCACTCAAAAAAAAATTAAGGAGCTTTTCTGCAGACAAAAAAGCGATGCATATACCATAGCGGCAAGGTTCTGCTGACAGTACCAAGTTCAAAGGAAATAACACGCTTTTTTTCCACTAGCAAGGTGCACCAAGAGTTCTGCGCTTCTGTATTTCTCATTAATTGAAACTCGAAGATCAACTGTTTACAAAAATATATCACACTGATGACTGCCCCTAAAGTTATAAATATCATCAAGTACGGCGAAGTATTCTTACAGCTTCCCTGAAAAACTGAAGCTTAAGTATATTTTGACTTCTACAGTGCTTCTTGAGTAAGTTCACTTTGTATGAAAGAGCGTAATTTACCGTTTCGCGTTCATCTCACACAGTCACTATCTCGCATTCGGGTAGAAAAACGGATTGTCAGGAGCGAATTACTTGCCACACTGGGTTTAACTGCTCAAAACGGCGACACATGTCACAGAGACGTTACAAAGCCTTGGTACTCTGTTGTAGGGGGTTAAAAACGAGACTACTAATTCCAGTGAATGATCCCATAACATACTGCATTTTGCCTGAAAATGCAATTATAAACACAAACGTTAGCTCCATACTGGTGACTGAAAATAAAGCCTTAGCACCATAGCTATGCAAATTTTGCACAACTCACTTAATATGAAGTGAGTCTGTCCAGGAGGTGTTACTCCGGGCCCTTCGTGGAATATTTCAGTCATTCTTTAGGACATAAAAGGACCTTGGCCGTTTAAATTAGTTCTCAGGACCAGCATAAACCTTCGATTTTACTAATTTTGCCGCACTTATTACAGCAAACCATTAGTGTTTTCTGTGCGGCTGAATGGACTTCACAGGTAAAACATTCTTCTCACGTGTGATGATTTGAATGAAAATGTTGGACTCAGCTCACCAGCATTTCATTATTATTGGTTTTACTCATACTCAGACCTTTTGATTTTAAGAAAGGCAAAACCTCTGGCGTTTAAGAGTTATCAGTCGGTTTAAATGAGCAACTTATCATGCATCGGGTAGAAATGCTCTATGCTGACAAGCTCATCGATTTCAGGTGCAGCACGAGCAAGTTCAGAGTTCGTGCCAAAGTCCACATGTCGCTAGTTCCTGGTTGCTGATTTATCTTCGGCTAAATCTGAGAACCCTAAACCATCACAATTGCAAAAAACACTTGCTTAAAACAAAGCAGGCTCTATGTGTGATCATCGTGTCTGCTGTGGCGAACATCACGTTATTCGGGGGATTCGGTTTATATGTTTTGTCTATTGTCTAGCTACTCAAATCGAATACAGTAGCCACTGAATTTCTGGCACATGATGCATCTGTGGTTCCATTCATAATCCACGTTGTTTCATGCACACTTTTGAAGTAGCTGTGAATGATATTCTTTCTGGTTACTAACGACGCTTATATCGTACAAACTTTCCTGTAGCACACATTGCAATTTTTACTCGCCGGAATTAAGTTCGGTTACCTGCACTGCATGAGTAGGTGTTTTGACTTATCTTCTGGTCGGTGGCCTGAAAGGATAACTGTCTCAAGCAAGTACGCGGCTAACGGTAAACGCAGGATCTAGCGAACAACTGGAAAATTCCTATAAACTCTATCAGTGCAATAAGTCTCGAGTCGACACGCAGTCGAAATGGTTTGGGTCACTAAGTCGATATGAACATCAGAGGATAATTCGTGTGCTGAGATTAATACAGCGCCAAAGATAACAGAGCAAAAAATCAAGACGAGCCTCAAACATAAATTTATTTGTAAACAAATGCGCCTTTAATAATGAGCAGCCTCGGTAAAGCAAATACAGCTACTCAGTTCAATGACGAATGAAAAAAATCGGTGATTATAAACAAGATTATTCTTCCGGTCAACGAGTTCCCAACCGGAACTAGACAGTTGAAGCAGCCAGATTTTTGGGACCGCAATGACAACCACACACGTAGGGGACAACTAATGAGAACAAGATTTACTAGTCAGTCCATCCAATCTGTCGTTCGTAGAATGAAATCATAACGTATGTAATCACAGTGAAATGGCGGTCTCATTGAGATTGTTCACCTAACTGCATTCAGTGGCCGTCCGCAAACTTGTCTTTTCACACCACTGTACTGTATATAAAAGTCCACACATCCATACACACTGGTATGTCCCGAATGCTGTAGTATTGCTATGGCGTCAGAGTTGTTGATGCTTTCAATATCAGTAATCTTGGATGTGGTCAGCTACTGACGATGCAGTTGGCTTTCAGCTTGAAGGATAAATTAGCATTACCATTCTTGCTGGCCAGGCTCGTTTCATAACTTTTTTTGCACCTTATTAGCAGTGCACATTTTGATCCCATCCAGTGTGTTTTTGGTTGGAAACGCTAACGTTTCTAAATAATCCCCAATTTCTCACAAATAAGTCTTATCC
This sequence comes from Opisthorchis felineus, assembly GCA_004794785.1. Lineage (NCBI taxonomy): Eukaryota > Metazoa > Platyhelminthes > Trematoda > Opisthorchiida > Opisthorchiidae > Opisthorchis > Opisthorchis felineus. The sequence goes on along the minus strand of SJOL01006409.1, from coordinate 298,609 downwards.
TGGTTGAAAGATTTGCTGCACTAGACAATTTTAGAAAAGGGAAAATCCCCTGTGGCAGCTGTTCTTGTTCGGGTTTTACAGGTCGGGGCTGTTGTAGCTGCGGACGATCTGCTTTCCATTGAAAAAAGTGGTTCACAGACTGACTCAGCAAAACAATGCCAGCAAGTCACAAAAATGATTTTGCAAGTAGCTACAAGCTTCTGGTTGTAGGAGGTCCCCTCGGAATTTCGCCTTAATTGGAGCACATTTCCAGTATAGTGGTTGCAACATTCATCACTAAAGACGGCTGAAATCGTGTATCCTTTCATGCAAATTTTGTCTACAGTGCCTATAATTTAGTGAGCATGGTTCACATGCAAATTCAATGAGGTGTTGGCAGCGACAGCGAAAGGAAGAACATCGGGAAACATTTGAGGTCACTGTGCTCTAAACCTAGCGCGAAATATCAGTGAGTTATGTAAATGTCGATAGTTTTCCAGTGAAGTGTTCCGCCATTAGTGAGCAAAAAACAAGGACGTGACTGAGGAAAAACTACAGAGATTTGGCATGCAAAAAAGAGTTTCTGAAAGAGTTTGTTTTTGAAATGTAGTGCAAAAAATTTAGTTAAAATGGCCACAGTGACGTGGGCAGTTCGGTGCATTAGGTATTCTGGAACTTTAAAAAGTATGGCTTTTTCGTACAGTTGGGTTAGTGTTTGAAAGTAATTAATTTCAACGGATCAGAAGCACAATCGTGGTACATTAGGAACAGCTGCATCGATCCTAACGGTTGCTACTCTGACGACCTAGTTCTAGAAGCATCGTGTTTTCCAAACATTTTGAAAATTCGTGCCATAAATATGGCAGACACCACATTTTTCTCACAGCGGCTGACACAGACCCCTGTCTCAGTATTTCCTGTGTGTCCCTCAACCAGCTACACAAGAGTTGGCGCTTCAGCAGTTGCAAATTGCTTGAATATAAAGAAATGCTTCTTTGAAATTAAGACAGTTACCCGACTTTCTACATTTTAACGAATAAATGGCTTCCACAGCACATTGAAGTTCACGTTATTTGTTAAATATCGTTTTTTGGACCGTATGAATTATCCACCATATTTAGAATGAAAAAGCATATATCCGCAATGGCTTCCAAAAAATCAGAAAAATCGTCAGATACACAGTTCGTATTTAGAGGCAAAATTCCTGAATGGCTTCTTCAATGCAAAATCCACAATGTTTTGCTATGTCGCATTGGGTCACAATGGAAGCAACTTGAGCGACGAAGGGCAATAAAATTCCGAAAGTTTACCACTCGGCCATTAGCCACGCAACGGTAATCTGGCCTACTGAATGTGTGAATAAATAAATATCACCGAGTATGTCTCCACCTGGTTATAGCCCCTGAACCCGTGTGGCTATGCTCCCACGGGGGATCAGGTTGAGTATAGTCTGGTTTGATCCTATGAGAGTATTTTGTTAGGAACGTTTTCTACTTCAAAGCAGTCAATCGGAGGGTTCTAACTGCTTGTGTTGCCCATTTGTGTGTGTCTGGATGAAACTTTACAAAATATCCATTATTACACATGTGATAGTGTTGAAAATGCTTCTCAATAACAAGGGAGGCAATTACACCTGGTTTATCATCGAGAGAGAAAACGTGAACCTGACAAAGAAAGAACAACCCGCCCACATGTGATTTATCGGTGGTCATTGTATATGATGTGTGCATTGTACTTGGTCAATAATAAGACAGAAATAAAATTGGTAATTCGCACTGTTGTAATTAAATCGACTTCAGCTTAATTTTGCGCCATTTAAGACAAGCTTTCCGGCACGCAAAACGACATATAAGAAAGTGCAATAGAATGCGTTTCGAGATAACCCGAAAGAGGCTTCACTATGATTGGGTTTGTATAGGTGCAAGCAAACTTGTGGGAATGTGGGCCGGTCAGGGCGGTTTGGGTTGCGTGAACAAATGCCATGCCACTAGCTTTGCTGCCTAATCCTTTAAAAGCTAGTACGAATGAAAGTCCCATTTTGTTAATAGGATACTACTTACAAGATTGTTGAATTCATTCTGGCAACCTCCAACTGCTTTCACACCTATTCGATTTTATTGGGTGTGCGTAGCCCCTCGATTTTTGTTAATCTAGATCTGTTTATGGGCCCCCATTCGGTACACAATAAATTAGCTGTTCATTGAAGAATTACATTAAATTAAATTTAGGACTCAGCTGGATTTTAGTTTAAGAATAACTGTTTTCAAGGACCAGTTGAATCTCTTCTTTGAATTTCCTCAACCGACTATGCTCCGCTAAATTAGTGTTTCGAATTCGCCACAAAAATGGTATTTGGAATGGCATCCCAGGCGACAATTTATTTTCCTTAATACGGCACCTGTGGACGCCGTGGAAAATGGCAAAGAATTGCATAACTGTAAACAACCTTGAGAGCCGCTCATGAAGAACTATGAAAGTCTAATGCTGCGTGCAACAGTCGGTCAGAAATAGGCATCACATGAGAGTTGCACCTGAATAAATGTTGTTTTACACGATGATGTTTTAGCGAAATGATTTTAAAAAAATTCAGGTTTTGATGAATAAATTGTGGTCAGTAGGACCAGTTGATCCTTCTGCAGATGCAACTGGAGATAACTTTGTTTGATTACTATCTACCATCGTACACGAAAAACTGACATCAGGAATTTTTAACTGCGTTGCTTCTTCAAATAAACATCAGATGCATTCTGACGCAAATCTCGCTACCTTTGAGCTTGCTATATTTGGGAATGATTTCGAAGAAATGTAAACGCTACGGGATACGGTGAATATATTCTCCCCTGATAGGTTTATCATTCATTTCCCCATTGTAATTTCAACTCTTTCCCAGTTTTTCGCCGAAACACTCAACAGTATTGGCATGGATTGGCCTTCGACAACACAACCGTCGACAACCCTCATTTAATCTACTGATGAGTGACTTTCCATTGCGTGTTATTTTACCGTATGGTATTCATCACATGAGATAAAACCAAAACCCCGTTGTAGTTACAAAGAAAACAGAATCACAACCAGTGGATTTTAAAATTTCTCGTTAACAATTACATCAGTGTGCTTGTTAGAGTGAATTAGTACCGTAAGCCGAGACGATCGCCCTGTTGTCCAGTGTGAGTAATGCTTACTGTACTGCATTTGATCACCTCGGCTGGGATACCTGATAGCAACGCAGCAAGCACTTCATGTGTTACTGAAAAGGACAACTCTTCCCTGGGTCACAAAACTGTCAATTTTTGTGTCACTCGTAGAAATTATTATGAATCCTAAAAGAAGCGCTGATTGTTAACAGCGTGGGGAGATTTGGGGAATTTATTGGAGACTTCGACCTGTAGGCAACGACAGTCTATTTTCCCGGCTTTCTAGCATAGACTGGCTTCACTTACTTGACGGAACCTTCAAAAAGTTGCTTATATTAGTATTTCGGCGGGTGATGCCACAAAAAGGTGCGAAACTACTCCCCAAAGTTGACTTTATCGGCTCATTCAAAAAGATTTAGGGTTGTTCAGTTCAACATGAAGGCATCTACGAAGTACGATCGGTTTAAAAAATAGTCCGGCGACAAGAAATAATGCTGAATGCAAATTTGGATTATGCAATAAACGTGGCGTAAGGAACAAAACAACCGAACGGATACACTCAAACAGTTTTTGTAACCTAGAACGCTCAAAACTGCGGTCTACTTCAGCGAAGCAAACGGGTAAACTTATAGCTTTGCAAAACCTTCAGCATCTCGTTTACAAGTGACAGTCAAATGCAAAAGCTGCCTTAGTTGATAACAGAATGAGAAAAATCGTCACATTTTGCCGATTGGGTGAACTTTACTGATCGTATCATTCAAACAGTGGCGTGAATACTTGGTCGACGGCCATTCTAAAGGAGTTGTTTTCCTTCAGCAGGATGAGTCAAGCCTGCTAGAACATACGGATATGAGTGTGTTGATAACTCGGTAGTGAGACACATTTCTTTCACTCAAAGGCCATTGGATTCAAGACATTAATTGTATGTGAAAATGCATCAAGTCCAAGGAAAGCCATCGCAAACTTTTATTTGAAAGCTGCATGAGGTAGGAAGAATGAAGCTTAGCATCTTGCATATACACTGAAAAACACCCGTAGCCTTAGGGTCACATAGCCTTATACATAGTGAAAATGTCTATTTTTCAGACGGACACTCAACGCTTCAACACTCTGTTGGTACTTAACTGCCACGCCACGCGAAGGAAGCACAGGGACTGAGACATTGCCAGGTTGTCCAAGACTAAGCAGTAGCAATCGGGATGTCGTGGTTGGATACCAATCATGGTCAATCGGTCATTAAGTTTGAGCGTCAACCACCGGCTCATCATGACCCCAATGAATGAATGCATAAGCCCACGGTGGATTCAAAGTAAGTCCCTGTTCGTTACTACCTTTAGAGTGTATCAATTCGCGTTCATCAGAAGTGTCATTGGAATAAGCTTCGACTCGCTAGAACGGACGAGCACAAAATAGGAACTCGAACGCGGTGTACTTGTAAATCTGTCAGCGAGCTTCAGCAATATCCAGCTGGAATGAAACACCTTCACAAATTGGTTGCAACTATGTTAGCTGGGTTATGTTTATCTAGCTGACAAATGCATTTCACTACACCAAACAAAGAGTTCTGGCTAGATGCAGGCGAACAGTGAAATTCATTTCTATCAGGAACAGTCTGTAGAGTAGCGTAACCGATCTGAACCAATGATTGCCACCGGACATCAAACTGATCTCGTGTTTGCCGTTCACTCGAAAGAAGGTCATTCACGGGGAGCCTCTCTGTTGGCCTAATTTGAGAGTGTTTCTTTCTGGGACTAAAAAGAAACAGTTAACGGACCAAGTCACATTTGGGGGAAACACGAAAGAGAACACAAGAGGTAGTGATAAAATAAGACGATCTCAATTCAGAGGGCTCCGCATAGGATGACCATTCTTATCATTGACAAAAACACGTCTGTTTTGCGATATTTCTAACAATGTGGTTTCATAGTGATGTCAAGACTTTACTCCAAGGTGCTCTGATGAGGAAATTTTATTAGACAGTGATTAATACATGCGCAAAATTTATATACTCTAAGCAGACGAGACATGCACACAGTGGGAACTTTAGGAACAATGAAAACGAACAAACGGCATGGCGTTAATAGTGCCAGACGGGGAGGCTGTTTTGGATGGACCTATTACAGATAAAAGCAAACAGAGTGATCCGTTCGTTTACACCAGAAAATTAAAGCGCTTGAGGGATAATGTGAAGTCTGTATTTCAAAATCACGATGAGAACTACGATGCCGGATTACATTCCCGGCCCACTGTGGCGATTAATTAAAGTTTTAAATAGTGCTCAAATAAGTCGTCGACTGTGGATAAGTACAAACAAATTAGGGACAGAAGGTGTAAGCAACTACGGAGAATCATTGGGCTGAAGAAACTCAGATGACCCCCTGAAGAGGACTGTAAGCCGAAGCCGGATTTTCAGTTAGAATGGGGGCCTAAAACATTTGCACCTAACGGATCACTAACCGATATCTTCTTCCTCTAAGATAACTTCTACATACCATTTCGGATAATGTAGATGCGGCGGAGTAGGTTAGCTTCTTTTCGACCGCGTGCATCATTAGTACATGAACAGCACCACCACTGGCTTATAGTGGATGGAAACGAATAACAAACCCTGCTTGCACGACGAACTAGGACAAATGGGATAATAGGCGAAAGCGGGTTTAACCTTCCGTCATTATAGCATTTGCTATGAGCGAGTATTTGTGCTGCCACTCCCTAATCATTTGATGGCCCAGCTCTTGCAAGTTAAGAGTTTCATGCTTGGGTGAGCCTGCACCACCTGAACAACACTATGGGTTAAACCACCCACCAGAGGTTACGAATGGATTTGAAGTGGGAAGCAAATGACGTCGAATATTTGCATTTACACTTGATTACCACATGAGCTGTTACTTACCTTCCCGATTATCTTTGCGGAGATTTTTGTGTGTGGATGTTTGACGCATTAGCATCTCGAGTGCATATCCGCTTGACCGCATCGGCAAACTTTATACAACATGTTTAGTTAAATGGCATCATACACAATATAGTTTCTAGCTTGAAGTTTGGATTTACATGTTTGGCGCTGATTTACTTTGAAAATTCGTGACTTGTGCAACGCAAAACGAAGGGTCTAGTTGTGGAACTGGAGGATTCAGTTGAAAAAATTTCATCGTCATCATGAAACAATAAGAGGAAGGATAAGTTCAGTGAAGGTGTGGAGCTTTCTTCTGGGAAGTTGTCACTCCAGGAGACAGTCAATATTTGACCACGTGATCTTGTTGCTCCGGTTGCAGGATGAGTGGCGTTCTGTCCTGTCTAAGTGAGAGCTAATCACACTGCCGATCAGTCACACCTGGCCAAACGATTAAGTGTTCAACCACCGGCCGGAAGGTGGCGCGTTCGAAGCTCTCTGAGATACCCACTGCTGATGTTTCCCAACAACACGGCTTCTCGGTTGGATTAACTGGACTAACTGACAGGATGTAATCTCTATTGAATATTACCAAATCTCCTCACGTCACCTTGAAACAGGATCGTCACAAGACTGAATCAGTGAATACTTCATTTCCCGAACAATGAAAAACGGAAAATGGCCGTAGGTGAGCCAAGAAGGGGCGAAACCAGCTGCTGGCTATCAGAAAATTTTGATTGATCTTTCTTCCAGATCCGCACGTAAAAGTAGTTTTTATAAGTTCTCTGACATACATGTTTTCTGAATTAAGAGTAAGAAGGAGAACTTTGCGAACAGTAATAAGTCTTTTCATTAAAAATGGTCACTTCGAAACTCCCTACTACATTTTCGTAATATCTGCAATGCTGATGATTCCCGATAAGGAGGAAAACGTTGTAGAGTGCTTCCCGGCTTTTCAGAACAGAATGTCGGCACTTGCGCGACGAGCTCTACATTGAAAACATCAATGTACTGTTCGAGTTTTCCCATACAAAAGAAGAATCAACATCTATGCGCATTGCATTTTACGGGAATACTGGGTGAACGATAACGAAACAAGCAAGTGACCAATTCACTAGCTACATCGCTAACTCACCGAAGAAATGCGTACATTTGGAAATATTTCTCAGCATTCATGAGCAGTCGTAAAAAGGCTCTGTGGCAGTTACAATCACCATAGTGTGACTGAATCTGTTTAGTTCTTTGGTTGTTCCTTTAGTAGAACGGAGCCCGTTAAATTATTGTTTTATTGATTTTCTCACTAAAACGAGAACAAACGTAACACATCCAAACCATCCCACCGCAACTTTCACCAAAATGATATTGGTGTGTTGTACTTACAGAAGAACGTCGTCTGTTGCCTGTGAAAAAGTCAAAACAAAAGGAATTTGCGAGTATTTTTGGCCACATTTGGAGTGCACTACTCTTAGATGATGAACCACAGTCGGGGGATGTGAAGTTGTTTCCCCAACGGGGTGTCTCCGCGTTGGAGTGTGAACTGTTGCAAACTGCAAGGTAGATAGCTTAATGAGATTACAGTTGTATTCATTTTTTAAACGCATTATTGATTGCAGGGCGGGACGGTTTACTTTGTCTGGGTAGGACTTGATATATGTTGGGTAAATCCGTTTTTAGTGGAAGATTTCAGTAAAAATGACAAAACTGCGTGGTGGTTGACGGTTCCAAAGAAATAGGTTACAACAAAAGTGAGGCAATAGCATCAAGTTGTCAGGCCAAAAAGAGACGTGAGGTGTGTTGCAACTGGTCATTTATATATACACATGTAGGATAATTTCCCCCATGAAATATCAATACTGGAGACCACACTTTCCCCAGTTATGACCACTTTATTCCCTATACCTGACATTTGGTTTAAAATGATCACCTCTGAGTGACCATCTCTCGAGCCGCCTCTCATCCATGTCATGACTCGGTATGTAATTCTGCAAACATAGGCTAGATGACACTATAAACTTGCCATTTAAGAGCAAATTCTCAGTTTTACCTTCCAGTGGTGCTTATAACATGATCCGTCCACCTTGACTTCCAAAAGGCAAACAAGAACTCGCCACTGTGGCAATTTTGTTTTTGGAGTGAATCAAAAATTGGGAAATTTGGACATGCATTCTATCTCTGGTTCCATGGAATTTTCCTTCCCAAAGGGCGTTTAAATAGAAAAAATAATTCATGTTGCCAAAACTTGACCCTTGTTTTCTCTTAGGTCGAGGGTTTCTGCAACTTTCATTAGGATGCACAATGAAGTTTGATCACACCACGTTTATCTTGGTGAATAACATCCAAACATACTCATTTCCTAAAGACCACCGAATTTCCCACAGTGCCCAACCAATTGATTAGTAAAAAGTTTCATGACAAAATAAGACGAGAATGGTTGGGTGCTTGCACTTTTGTTTTTGCTTGTCGCGGATTTTAGTTTGGCGTGTTGATATCCATAAACACTTTAGGTTCCTGATCTCGGTGCCTAAGGTAAACAGAATCGTGCGGTTTGACATGGACTGAAAGTGGTCGTGTGTGTTCCGACCTGAATAACCACATTGCACGCCACATCGCGGTTCTTTCACTAAGATGGACAAAACTCCCTCAGATTTCTCCTCTGATTTTTTGTTTAGATTGAAAAATTTTCCCAACCAATCGACGAAATAGCCACCATAAAGTTAGCATAGTTTTCTGTTTCAACAGTTCTTAGATCCGGTTCTACAATCACTTTATGTTATTCGAGACCAATTTGTTTTTTACGTAACAGAGTTTTTTTATTCTGAGGAACATTTTAGCATTAAAAAACAGGTAAACAGTAATTTCTATTAAATTCTCACTATCTGCTATTCGCATGTCTAGATTTCAGCCGTAGCTTCCAAAACTAATAATCAATCCATAAGACTGCTGAGTTATCCTACCTTGATCAAGATCCCCATAATCAGCTTCTCCATGGAATGCGTAACTCTTGGATCTAAATGCCACGCATCTGTGCTTAGGTTGTTCATGCATGACAAAGCTGAGGTTACATCTGAACATCGTTACAATGTAAGGGTTGACTCAATATTCTTTACTAGGCGCAGTGCGACACGACAGGCGAAGCCTTTGCTTAACAGCCCGGTTTGGATGTAGACGCATGCTTTTCAAGAAGATCGATTAGGCGGCTTGTCCTAGCAGATTCGAGGGAAGTCACTTGAGCTTCAAACACGAATATGCAGAGGCCGTGTGGCACTCAGTTGTTATGACAAGGGCTGCCTTTGAGATCTTTCTCCTACGTGGGTATGGAGTAGTAAAGCAGGCTTGCTTTGGTGTCTGAACATGCGTAATTAGAGCTCCTACCACTTCAACTCAGCATTGTTATTTGGTGGTTCTCATTCATTCCATTTTCCCTCCGACATGCTGCAGCTAGCTGTCTACCTCTATTTACGTAGACTTTCATATCAAGACTAATAACTAAAGTACCAACTTTCCGTCATTGTGTGGTTATGTTATACCAAGTTTCTGGAGAGTTGAGTGAAACATGTTTCAGCCTTAGAAATAAATACCCTTAAGTCAAAAGCACATTTATGAGTGGCATCAGTTTCGGGCGTGAGCCCTGAAGATAATTTGAGGTTGTGTATCAAGGTTCTACCAAGGTTGTATCAAGGCTAATCTGGGTGAAAATGGAGATTCTGGAGATGGCAATTTGAAGAGCGCAATAAGGACAAACCATGAATGACGGTATAAACGCTAGTTAGTTAACAAAAAAACTCAGGTTCACGATAGTGCATATTCGCTGTGATTTGTATTATGGTTGTACCAAGATGCAGAGCGCAGCTGAAAATAGTTGGGAAACCATCTTGCAAATTTTGACGAATCTCATGCAAGTTTCTTGAAGGGAGTTTCAAGAAGAACAAGATAACTCCTTCTTTCGCGCTTGTATGTCTTCGAGCGGATCACTGCGTCGGAATAGTCACACTCAGCTCCGTGTTTTAAGGGTATGATCACAAGAGTACCAAGTCATAGGCTGATTATCTAGTAAACAGAGAAAGGAAATGTTCCAAAACCTACAAAAATGTGTAACTACAAATGACAACTTTTGACTTTTTCCCCTCTGATGCTAGAGAACAATGACTTGAAAATGCCACATTACTCAGCTACTTGACTAGCGGGCTCGTAGGCGTCAAGTCTTTCATTCGGGTGGATAAATCAATTCAGTTAATTAGATAAAGTTGAAAAACCATGAGGTGCATTGACTGTTGTTTAAACTCATTTAAAAACTGCTGTGGTGCGGAAGAATAAAGATCCAGTGTGAAAGTGTGGCAGAGTTAATCAGGGGGTTAATTAAGAGTTAAGTTTCAGCAGGGAGAGAAGAAACTAATCTCAACTAATTGGTTGTTAGTGAGTTCCGTGTCTTTTGAGTGGAGTCCGTTTGAATAATAACTACGTGCCTTTCATACACGTAGGTCATACCACAATTGATGACGTGCTCAAAGTGGACTGAACAAGTTAAAGCTTTCTCAAACGTATCCATAAGTGAACCGTTTGGTTATACATTTTGACTTGAAATGTGACAATATGGAGTCAACAGATGTTCATCCAGCGTCAACGTGCGCACATAGTTTCTTGCTTTTTATAATGACAGCAGAGATCAGAGCTTAAAACACTCTATCCTAAGTCAGAGAAACAACGTGTAACTTCACGCTTCAACCACCGTCGAAGCAGCGCTCAGTTAATCTACTCAGGATCTAGTCATATCTTTGAATCGGTCTGACGAGGACCTCATCGATTATCGAATTAATGGAGAACATAGTGAATACATATATCACAAAGTTTGGCGTGACGAAAATGATCTACATTGTTAATAGATTGGGGCCAAATAACCGAAAACAATGACTGAGTAACGCAGAAATTATCCACAATTTTTGAAAGTGGAGTTTTGGAAGTGGTTTACCTGTTTTGTACGCATTGTCATCTCAATTAAGTGGTATAATCCCTTTCTGGTGCGCATGATTCCCTGATAACTTCAGGGCGAAGTCCGAAATTCGGATACACATCTGGGTGCATTGGTTTTGCTGGTCATCGCGGATTTTACACGGTAAGTTTACTAAACTTTGAAGTTTTATGTGCCATAGGTAGCAAGGGGTTAGAAATAACTTTCTTTCACTCACTAACGAATCCATGTCTAGTCGTTTTGCAGTGTTAAATACCGCTTGACATTATCTACGGCTGCGGCTGCACAAATGGGTATCAGTTTTTACAGGTTAAAATGTATCAGTCTCAAGTTGGAGAAAGATCCGCAGTATTCCGAATTGAAAGGCGGGTGGACCAACGTAGTGCCCAAAGCAATTTTGTGTGTGAAGGTTTGATTTTTACAGTGTCGCACACGTCATATGGATTGCTCACTTGTATCTTTTGTTCAATCAGTCCATGCCGCGTTTCTTACTCTGCGTGGTTTAATCCATCAGGAGCAAATGATGCCCAAATCCGGAAACTCGATTCAACACTACAAAAAATCAGAAAGTATTCCACCAGTTATGCCCACCGCCTTCAGTTTTTTCATGGGTCCTCAATAACCTGAAGAAGTTAGGCATGTGATAGCATTATTCGTTGAATGTATTTCGCCATTTTGTATGGATATGACGTCACGCTTCCGGCAAATAAGCTGAATTTTACAAACGTACGTACAAACGTACAAGGATTTAGGGACAAATTTGTCATAACCTTCGGTGAATACAGCAGAATGCAGGGATTCAGGGACCAGAAGCCCATAATTTTGCACCCGCAGAGGTGATTGTAGTAAGTCACTGATCCTGATATAAGTCCGTTAGTACCGTTGCATCTGGTAAGTATAAAAGACAATGCCGATGAACTAGAAGAATTAGCTACCCTTGATTTTCCGGTCGATTATGGGGATAAAAACGGAAAAAGCAATATTTATACGACAAAACATTCCATATAAAGTAATAAAAAAGGAGCCGTTAGTGTCATTTGTCCAATACCGTCCTGATTGATGAAGACGACCGTTTCGTTGCCTTATAACCATAATGCTGATCTGTGGATCGAAGGAGCTGCAGTCACTTAGCCTGTCACACATAACTGGATGCAGTTACGGAACATACAGTGACCCGGACGTCTCCATGTTCCCCTGATGAGTAAGACTCACAAGTTGCAGTGGTACACTTATCCATTTTGACGAGATGTACATATTCCAAAGTCGTTTAAAATATTGGTACGGAACTCTTTCGGCTACTGCAAAATGGCTAACGTGCTGTTCGTATGTTGGGACTTGGTGGGGTGTGTGGCCAGGTTAGTTGTGACCGAACATTTAGATGGGCTATAGCGGTGGTTTAGACCGTGAAAATCTTCGTGTCTATGATTGATTGTTCTGTAAAAAATTATAGGGTCAGTTTAAGGCAAAAGATTTCAACGTTATAAGTGAGTGCCGCGAAACGACAGCGGAATTTTCTGCAGGCACACGATTGTTAAGATGACCAGTTTTGTCGGGTTGGACGAATCGCTTTTCTTAGTTGGCTTCTTCAAGTTGACTAGACAGAAACTCTAACTTGGTGACCCACTCTTTCAACTGTACATTTCACGTGACCGGAAGATTCAGCGTTTACCTTAGTGGATTACTGGAGGGTGCTGGGCCTCTGTCCGACGAGATGTAATGAGAACCGCTGACCGCACGATCGGCTCCCATCTGTTAGAAAAGAGGCAACTGAAATTGCAATGTCCTTGAGTTGAACGATTTATTACAACAACCCGTACAACAGCTTTGCTCTGCTGCATAAAATCTTCAACAGAGATTTCGTGAAATAACTGAAAGACATTCAGGAACTTTGAGGACTTTGATAAGATTCGGATTCGTAGAGGGCGCATCTGTACTCTGAGATATTTGCGCTCCCCATCAATTGCAGGGACCTAAACCACATCTAGGCGCACAAGAAATCACACTAACTTACAGGATCTTTCACACGAAAGGCAGCTGAGGACTGTCTTTGAGTTTTGTCATCCAACGATTGCAGTCATCCTGGTCACAAATCTCACAGCCAGCACTACACACCAATAAAGACGACTGGCGCTGAATCGTCGTACAGGTGCACTTGATTTCTTCATCTTTTTAATCAATTGGCGTCTGCCGTCTTTAATCAGGCATGCTGCTATCAGAAAGTTTATTCATGCAGGCCGATATACTAAACTTGTATTGGTCATGTGCACGTGACCCATCGATGAAGTTACTTAATCTGTTAGAAAAAATTGTTGCTGCTGCATTTCATTTATGGTGACATAAACCCCGCTTAGTGATTTGACCGGTAGGCGGATTGCCAAGCTAGTAAAATTCAGGAAGATGTGTATTCTTTTATCTAACAACTCAAAACAGCAGTATACGTTTATTGTTAACAAATTGCTACGGCAAGTTATTACCAATGAGGAGAATGTTTTCCGTTTGATAACCGCTATCAATATGGACTGATGGGGTGGTGTGGCCAATACTCCCCAACAATTGGCATCGTGAAAAATAGTCCCGACCTATTCGACATTTTTTGTTCTTAGTTTTCCCACCAGACAAAAACGATCAAATTCAGGTAAGCGTTTGTTGCACAGTTAGCCTATGAAAGCACCGAAATCCTTATTGTCGCCGTTATATGTTCCAGAATTGCAAGTAATACATTATTACCTAAGAAAGATCAAAACGACGCCAATAAGGGCGTATCCTCTTACTTATCTATCCCAGAAGAGCACCTCCTTCTTACCGTTATCAGATCAATGATCATGGCATCACAAGGGGGATCTATCTCCTCAGGCGTTTTGCAAGAAGCCTGAGTCAGACAAAAAAATTTCCTGCTGCAAACAAAATTCTGGTAGTTGAGAACTACATTGTTTATTTTCCAAAAACTTTTGTTACGACAGGCATACTGATAACAAGCTCACCAAATCAAAACATTTTGCGACTGGATATGATTTGTTTACCTCTGGTCTTCTGTCATCCAGAAATTTGTAGCAATTCACTGGCTTCTGTGCCACTGACTTGTGTTTTCCTCAGTTAGCTTCCGTGAGGCTTCAGTCAACTCAAAAACAGGAGAGTGAATATCACTGATCTACACAAGTATCCGGGGAAAAGCAAAACAAAATTGATAACCAATTCAAGCTTCAGACACATCAGTGCAACGCTCCACGAGCATGCAAGTTGTTACGCGTCCCTTATCAGGGGAAAGAACTAAAGCAATTTTACTGTCAAATACTGATCTTCCTCCTGTGTTCTTGAATGAAGGCCTGACAGTATACTACACTGTGCTCAAGCGGGTCCACTTAGCGACAAATTAAAACGTTGTGGTGTTCACATGCTATGTCATGCAACTGAAAGGCAAACGACTCAAATTTATTTGGTAGCTTGGTCTTCCTATGCAAAACACAGATGGCCAGTCCATAAATTTTGAATGCGTGGTAGACAGTCACTATTTCTGGATAGAGAACGTCTGAAATTTTCGAAGATGTGCAAACAGAATGAGATTGGTGTATAAGGTATGACCAGATACTAGTGAAAAGAAACACTTGGTTTTACGACTTGTCTGAGAAACATTGTGTTGCCATTGTTGGACATTCGAGGCTAGATTTAATTTTCGTCCAATAATGCATCCTGTTTCTTTATTGCATGTTTTATGCCACATATCGGAATAAAGATCGGAAGCAGTAAGGCTCCAGCCAAAGTGAAGAGCAAATTTTTATGGTTAAAGAGATCCATTCAAAAGATGCGTACTTCGGAATCTATGTTAGGTCAGTTATGAACTCCAAACTTGCCGACTTCAAGAATCCCGACCATTGAACTGCGCAGTCCGCTTTAACGCCTTAGCAATAAACCATTGATATACCGTTGTTAGTGATCTGGTTGAGATAAAATGCTTTGGAAAAGTGCATCTGAGGGAAAAAATCATGAAGCCTATAAGGACGAATGAATAAATGAAATATCTGGAAGCCGCTAAACGCCAGTACAATCATCGTTAATTTAATTTTTTGAATATCGAACACCCAATACACCAAAACCCCACACAAACATTTTGAAGATCTTTTCGATGGCTTTATTTCTGTAAACATAATATTGCAGGATTAAACGGAATTTTTGTACACACGATAGCCTGACGTTTCTCATAGTGTGCCACATTTGAAAGTGGGGTTTGCAGAAAAATATTTGCCTTGTACTTTTTAAGGGTGTTACATCTGGAGGCGATTAACTCATTGAAAACTATCTGGTGGGTTTCAGGCACGCGGAAGTCGTTACAACAGGAGACATTTTACATTTGAAAGGCTACACTTTTGACAGACTTGTGCTGGTTTCACGGAACAAACACCTATATCGTCTGTAAATTTTGGATTCAGTTCCCGTTTTGACCGAAAGAGTCATTAAAAAATCCGTTATGAAATAGTATTTCGTGGCCCAGCTGAGTTATGAGAAGCATCAAGCTATCACAATAAACTAAAGATTATAGCAGCTGCGAAATAAATCGTTGATTTTCAGAAGATCCTCAGTTAGCTGCAACCCTCTAAGACAAACCTAAAGACAAAATAGACTATGTACGAATTTCCCTTACTGATGCGTTTTATTTGCTCTTCGATTAGTTCTCACTGCTGATTGTTAGTTATAAAATTTTTTTCACAAATCGAAGTGCAAAAGTGTCCATTGATTTTTGGCTTTTATTTTTGCCGTCTGTAGTTTACTTTGAACAGAAAATGGTTAGAAAATGCTTTAGATAACTTGTTCCGTTGAGACAAAAGTAGCTTACCAGCAGTATAACTTTCCAGAGACCGGATAACCTAATTTCACTGTCACAGTCACCTTTTCCATAAGGTTTAAAAGGTTCGAGAACTGTCAAACACAAAGTGTTTTGCGCCAGAACCAATAAAAATCGATTTAGTGGAAGCACAAAAAATCGCGGACACAGTCTCTTTTACAATTCATACCCAAGAAATGCAACCGTGCGAAGTTTCAGTTTGAAATGGAGCTATCAACTCCTATTGCTTGCTCATTTGTCTCAATAAATGTTTGTGACAGCTGCGTGGTTTCTCAACCGATTGCATAAAACGCGATTTGGGATTGTGCTTGACGGACTTAATAAAAAAAATCTCCGAGAAATAACCTGGCGAGGGACGGAATGAGGTGAAATTAAAGAAAGCTATATTGTTAACCTAAAATGTGAAAAATTTTGTGAACATTACCGTAGCCAAAATATACAAGTCCGGATTGGATCTACTCTGTATCGAGACACTAGAGAACGTATATGTAAATACCTCGTAATTAGGAAATGGCTCATCATGCTGCTCGATATATTGATGATGATTTCATCTGTTTGCGGAATGTCGTCCAACTTCTTTATTCTTATTGGAGCTTGTCAGCAGTGACTATCTTATGAACCTCCAGGAGTATTTGAACACATGACCTCCTGGTTTGCTGGGGGCTAATCAATACAGCGAAGAACTTGCCCTTAGTATGCAGCGCCACTCATCTCCCAGTCAGGTTAATTCACCTTGTTTAGGATTACAATGGATAAAAAATGGGATGACACTGTAGTGATTATGAAATGAAACGAATGGTGGACCTAAATTCACCCACGAAGGCGTAGCTTTTTCCCTACCTCTTTACCAGGCAGCAATTGTTGGTCAATAATAAGATAAAAGCTTACATGGATTTACAGTATGAATGTACAATATGGATATACAATAATCTCATTCACAGTTGGTTCACAATTTTTATCATGAATATATCCGGCTGGCGATTTTTGATTCTATCAGGAAGTGATGGCTAAACGCACTGGTATTCAGTGCGGTCAACATCACAGGCATCAACGAGAAGGCGCAAACGTATCCTTCCCTTCATATGATCTTACATTTGACATGAGCTGTAGTAGAGAATGCAGGTGTATCTCTCTGCCCAGAAAAACAGACACAAATTAATAATACATTTTATGTGACTGGTTGACAGAAATAGGTGAAAAGTATAAAAGGTTGTTTGAAGGTTGCTTGACTCCACAATCGATTGTATTGGGCCCGAGTCAGGTGCACATGGATGACGCACTGCTGAGTTTAGCCCAGAGCTATATAGTTTCGGGCATATTAGCAAGAACGTGTGCAGCCATCGGCATTTGGCATTACATGGTAGGATTTATCGAGTCTGTCTAAAATAGACGAGATGCCCGGATTAAATTGCTAGGTGTTATTGTCATAAAAGAAAAATCATTGATGGGTAGTCCACATGCCTTATTTTGATTCGTTCTGAGTGTGCATATCTACTTGGACGAATGAAAGCAAAAAATAATCCTCATCCTGCCGTGTATCTCCGCTTTATACTATCACACGGTCCGTTAAACAAATTGAGGGGATATGGGCAGATGGACCACATCGCCTTGTGTTGAGATCGAAATACGCCAAGTACTTTATTTCAGCTCCCGGTAAAACAAAGAAACGTCGTCGATTATTCTATTGGGAAACATTTGAAGTAATGCTATGTTGTTAAGAGCACTGTACAAAGAGCATAATTACGAACTATAGTGGAATTAGTGCAGCTACCAAAAACATTTTGGTTTACCCCCATCACGTCATGCTGTAAACTGAGTGATATACATCTGATTACAGTTGCTCCCACTGTATAGTCGGTAGTTTCATGAAAAAAAAAGTTGACCAACACCATTGTTCACTACAAACCATGAGTTCACGCCCTATTCGAAGAAACATAAGAGTGAGTTTTTGAACAGGCACTGTCAAATTACCGGCTACGAGACTAGCTCTCTTACAAGGCAAACAGGTCATGGTATGCTGACAACGCAGCTGCAACGGTCCGCCTTTAACTGTCTCGTCCCAAATTAGTCTGCTCCGCACAAGTCAGTCAATGTTTTCAAAGCGGAATCTTTCGTTTTCAGAACAACAGTGGTTTCATACGCGTTGAGTTTTCTCGACGAGATTTGCAGTATAGCATGCCGTGGACAGAAAGTGCAGAAAAGCTGGATCAGTGCGATATTGGCAAGCCCTGTTATCGTGGTAACGTTTCTGTGTTTATCTATGGTGCAACTTTGTCTTGTACAGCCTTTGTAGTTTCCAGCTATCCTTTGTTAAATTTACTACACCTGGTGCACCCCTTATCTAACAATTTATGCTTGAATTTGCGTTGAAAATATATCATGAGCATTCAGTCCCCATTTTTTTTCAAAATAAACACTGTACTTCCCTAATGTTATCCTTTACCGAGCACAATAGCTTTAAGGTATCAGATAGGTATTACGAGAAGTAACTGAAATTATACACACTTCTGAATTAGTGGAAGTAACCATGTTTATCTATCAGCATTTTGGAACCTACATGGCCAGAAACTGATGTAGTTGCAACCTCAAAAACTGCACACATCTAAATTATTGTTCAACTACAACACTTTCTGTTGCGGTGGGGGAAAAAAATAGGTATCTTTAAGTCTCATCTTGGAGCGTAGAACCTGTTATGTAAACGACAGAGTGACCAATCAGACATTTTAACTTGATTTGGTTTGTACAAGCAGCATTCACAATTAACGGTTCAGTCGCAAACTTACTCAACTGACTACTGAAATGATGGGTGTGACCAAAGTCTCCTGCAGCAATGGGCGTAGGTCTACAGAGCTGGTTGGCCCTTAAGTTGGGTGAGAATTTTCTGCTTCCGTCACAAAATACTTGGTTCTGAACTCAGTAACCTCAAGGAACCTGGAGTGGCAACGCCCAAACCACCCCGCACACGAGTTTTATAAACCACAGTTTTCATTTTCGTTTAGAGAAGTTTCCGGTTTACCTAGGACCAAGAACTTGCTTTCTAAATTGATTCACCGTAATTCCCAATATCTGACCCCTCAGATAACCATCAAACTATGCTTTACTGTTCTAGGGTTTCCGGATCTTTTATGCTGGCAAAATTGCTAAGAGTCCTGATGTATCCTGGGTGGACAATACATCTGTCCATCAACTACGTGAACGGACCTGTCCACATTGATTGGCCACGCCAGTGGGAGTAGGGCGTGTGAACTGTAGCTGCATGAAGCTCTCGAAGCAAGAACTAGTCTTGACACAAATATTAATTATTGTTTTAATGTTTTAAAAATAAACGTGTTTAATTCTTGCCTTTTTGATAATGAATGCGGGTTGTGGAATTCACCGGAAAGAGAATGGCAGAAATCAAGATTATACAACAAACCCACATGTTAGATTTTTTTGTAATGATATGTTGATCTAATTTAAGTGTAGTACCTAAATAGTTGGTGTTTGGAATAATTGTAGAGCTTTCTAACAGATTACCAGGTGCCCAAAACAAACACAATAAATGCGCTGAGTCTAAAAATGTTTTTATAGGAGTTGTGACGATTCATTTGAAAACGTCTGCTGAGGTTAAAACGCAATATCGTTAAACTCGCATTTTTAAAGTTTAGGAATTCGCAACCTCATGTAACTTTCATACATATGACGTCAACCATATCGCATAGCTTGCAAAATTACAGCTGCACTGTTGTCTCACTATTGTAGAGGTTACCTCAGGAGTGTAAAAGGCATTGAGGTGTACTTCTGTTCGCATTTGGTTTGAAGCGCCCACAGCGGTAAATTATCGTTCACGTTAAACTAGAGGGTAACAAATAAAAAATAGAGATAATCGTACGGCTGTATCATCATTTAAATGAACAGCCACTGCGCAACTCAACGAAAGCATAACAACCGACATACAACCAAGTCGCTTACAACCAGAATCTAGTCATCAAAAGGTGGGAGTTGGGTTCAAACCATCACCCTTCCGCTATTGGTAACACTAAAACCTAGACGATCCTCATTAAAGCGCTACAATAATAAGGACAGTTATTTTTTAGGCAGTCAAAAAATC
>SJOL01006409.1:260900-276465 GCA_004794785.1 Opisthorchis felineus | reverse complement strand
ATAAATAAATAAATAAATAAATAGAAATAGACGCAATACAGTACTCATAAGGTCGCTGAAAACTCCTCGACAGCCCACGACCGGTTTTGCCCTTCTTGGGGCTAATCAGGTAGGCGCAGTCCCCGGGTTTTCTTCAACCTTGTGTTCTAATTGAACCCAAATTGCACGAAATTAGCGAAGTACACTCGTTTGCAAACAAATGTGTTTTTTATGAGGGACTCACCTGGACCCAGCTGAATCTCTCGTTTACGATGTTTTTGAGCTCAAAATCACCATAAACGAGAGATTCAGCTGGTGAGTCTATCGCGAAACCAAATTTGTTTGCAACTGAGTATATTTCGCTGGGACAAATAGATAGACAGATAGATAGGTAGATAGATGAGTAGATAGATAGATAGGTAGCTCTATTCTGAGGGGAAGTGTAGTAACGGTATTTTTCTCAGCTTAGTTCTCGGTCTGAGCCTCCCAAGCTAGCGTTCACGTCAAAAAAACCACCAAAGGTGCACAAGGTATATTTGCGCCCAAAGGGAAGTCAAGAACACTTGTACAGCGCTTCATATATATAGCTTAAGCGGGGGGAACTTTCTGGAAATTCTGACGCCTTCTGGATGCGCCATTGGCAACCGGCATTCGGCCAATACTTGGTCATGATTGGCTGTTGGGTCCAGATTTTCGACCGATCAGATCTCGGTTTGATGCCGAAACGGCAAGCGTCCCGAACTTTTGGCCAATCTTGCTTTAGTGGAGATTCTGTGCTCTCGATGGGGAAAGCCAAGAAGAACTGTACACCTGCTTCAACCTTATTTAGAATTATCAGTCGCGCGCACTAACCGAAACGCCAGGGAGCCTCAAACATGAATAGACAGACAGAACTGACTGACTGGTTGACATGATTAGTTGGTTGATTGATTGATTAACTGATGAGCGAGCAGATAGATGGATGGACGGATAGTTAGGTGGCTGGACAGACAGATAGATAGGTGAGTTCATATACACCCGCGTGGAATGGCGAGAATATATCAAAGTACAACGTAAACTTTGTCTCTCATATACGTTTTGTTCGAAATTTGCGAGGCAGGTAAAACGTTGGATCTCAGAGCAAATAAAGTTACAAAAGCCTTCAACTTTACACATCACATCCCATTTTATAAGGTGCCAGCAAAAAAAGCATTTCCCATCAAATGAATTGGCATCTGCCTAGGATTTCGTAAACTTTTTAAACAATACCATCACATCTTACAGTCACTAGCGCAGAACCTAGGACGGATCAGGAGGTTTTTCTTCATTGATGAACGGCACTCACTGTCTTCTAGCAGAAGAGCTGAAGGAATCCATAAAGCGGTTAAAACGGACAAAACCTGTTTCGCCCCATTTATCTTACTGACTTATCTATTCACCCTATGCACTTTAGTCCCTCGGTGTCCTCACTAACCACAAGACTGTTTAAACCAAAGTATTAGTTCTGTGGCTTACTGAATTCCTGAACTCACTCGTCCTTCAGATGATATTTAATAGTGGTTAGGTGCCACCTAGAAGCTGGTTTCTTTCATAATGTCTGATAATAACAAGTGTCTGAAAGCTCAGAGGATTTTTGTGGGTATTCTATAACCTTATTCAGGTTCTGATACCAGCCTGGTGAGGATTTCGTAAAATATCTCTAGAGGGATCTTATATTTGGAAGTTTTATACGAGACACCTTACAGTCAAGATCATCTTTCACAGCGGGACAGCAGTGAAGAAAAAATACAGAGTAGACAATCTATCCGTTGTTACAAACACTTCCTTTGTTCTGTTGTACATTATTGCCACTGCAAAACGATGGCGGCAAATTCTAATTCTCACAAAGCTGTTTAAATAGAATCAATAAATTGTGTGAGAAATTAAACCAGAAATGAACGTTTTCGTTTTCTTAGTTAGAACGGGGGGGTGAAGTGCTATTCTCTGCACCATTCCGCTTTTTACCAACTTCAGGCAGGGGGAACAGATGTTGCGAGATAACTCAATTGCGTTTGTAAACGTTTAGGGAGCAAAATGGCTTCCGAATCATAGAAAAGCTATCTAGTCACCCCCTGAAAACGGATTTTAAATGCAGCACAGTTAAGGGTACGTTTAAGCGGTGGTTCGAACTCTCACCACAGATCCCATGGGTGTACTGAATAATCGCTATTATTCGGCGATCATACATTCATGTGTTTACTGGTGGATTGCGATACTGGCCCTTTGTCAGTGGAATTTGAGGGCATAACCCAAGAATCTGGACAATCCGACAGGTTAGATACATGAAGAGCTCACTGGCCACTTGTCACATGAAAACTAGTCACCACAGTAACCCAGTGGACGTTTTTACAATGACTAATCGGGTAGCGGTGAGGCACTCCAAGAGCGAAGAGCACATGAAACATTCAAACGAAACGCGTTGGATTATTGACTATTTCCAGCGTAACCAAAAGCAGTGAGTGAAAACTTGAGTTCAACTTCACCCACCAAAAATCACAGTTCCCAAAAAACCGACCGGGCGGTGTCCGGGCTTTAGACCAGTTACGAAACTTCCTCCAGCCCACTGCTATCATTTCCCATCAAATGATGCGTTTTGGCAGTTGCATCCTTTCTGTTAGGTTCACATCATTTCCGGCAACACTTATGGAGGTAGGATGTGTGCAAGTAGGAAATAAGGTTTTCCCCTCCTTCGCGCTCAACCCTTCGTGTCTAAATTATGTTATTATAGATTAGCATGTTACAACCCCCTACATTTTATCATTTGTTCTTGGCCGGTCAATAGTGTCGCCGGTCATATACCAGTATCCTTTTTCATTTTTACTTAATTATCCAAACGATGTATGCGAGATCTTCAAGCTGTTCTCTTCTCTCTCTTGTTGCAGAGCAAGGTAATTCATTCACAGAACGTACTCACCAACGCAAGTTAGGTTGACTTGGCCATATGTGACTCTGGCAGTTTCCCAATCTGCAAAGCAGTGCTGCGTGCGAAACTTAGGTGTCGGAAATCTGAGAGTGAGCGGAATAAATCATTGAAGAATCAAAATAAAAGTGTTACGAAAAACCAGGGTACCGTTGTTGACTCCCAGAATGGGATCCACTTAACTCTCTCTGTGTCTGGTTGTTAATACTGAAATTTCGGCAACTGACCAGAATCACTTGCATTCACGGTGTTATTTTTCTCCAGGTTGTCTGACTGAGTGTTGGAGGTGTAAGTTAATCAAATATTTGCGGCAGGCTAACTAGTATCATTTCTTTTTATTACTATAGGATTATATTCAAGGAAATTAACATCGTTGCACGTAGTGAAGAACCAGTGTCCTTCCACAGTGTTACTGCTGATGATGATGACGATGATGAGGAACAAGAAGGCCTAAACCCGGTTGTGTCGGGAAGGTAAAGCAATGTTGACTGTGGGCACGCAAAATATTGGAGCATCAAAAACCTGGCAGGAATAATTTACCGAAATTGAAGAAGGAAAGGCCACGTTATGCATGAACCTATATGAGAAAAAGGTCAGTAAACTAAGTGCCACAGTCTTCAGAAAAAGAGAAGTGGGCGGGCATAGTGATGGAACAGTGTTCGTCAATTCCGTATAGGTGCCAGGAGACTAGAGAGGCCCGTCAGTGCACAAATCACGTTCTCGGGTAAACAAGGAAGTAATAAAATCCAAGGCATTCATTCTTATTTAATTGTGCTGTATTTGTTGGCCTATCGTAGGTTTTTAACAATTGCCGCGACAGATGGAACATCCCCACCATAGTGGGACACTTGTTCTGACGGAAGAATGCAATTGTGAAGGGTTTCGTTGCCTAGATCTCTCCCAGAGTCATGCGGATGTGATTGACCAACTCTTCAATGGATTTGCAGTGTACTGCCTCCAGGCAACATGTTGTATACTATTTAATGGAGTTTTTTTTAACCGATTCGTGTGTCCTGAGACTTGCATCTACGATGTTTTCCAAACCAAGGCGAAAACTAGCATCGAAGGGGGTAGAAATGATAGGCGGAAAATGCTAAACCGCTGAGAATAAGAGTTTTTGGGGCAACTGCAAGCAGAATCCAATAACGAAGAAAATGTGAACAGGCAAAATCATAGGTGGCGCTTTTACCGCAGACACAGGGAAAGAAAAAGCACAAAAAATGAAACCATATATATTAGGGAAACAGTGACAAAAAGTTTAAAACGCAATCTAGATTTGTTGCAGGTATCAAAACAAGATACGATAAGCAAATGTAGAAGAAGACAAACCCGGAGGCGGAGAAATTGGATCAGTTTGAAAGGAAAACACCAAGTTACTTCGGATATGTTTGTGAATAGCATCTGTTCACGTGCCGCAGCAGGCGAGAGGTAGGAACTTAAGTAAGTCAGGACACTGAATCCTTTCTGTAAAAGGACAGAAACCGGTGTAAGCACATGTGCATCAGGATCATACAGTTTTGAAGCTTGACTCAGATGAAAAACTGTTTGCTACGCCCGAGGGGTAAATTCGCAGCAAACAATCCCTTGGTGGATTTTGAAAACACAGCATGCTAATTCGACACTCCGCCCCCCACCCCCAAGACAGAATTGGGGAAGATGGAAAAAATAGTAGTTAAAATGCATAATTGTACTTATAACAAGTAAATGTTCTATTTAAGGGGAGTCTATGGTAGAACAGCATTTAGTGGGTATTGATCACCAATGGTGATGGCGACTCAGAGACTGAAATACGATATTTGCGCGTTTTCGTTCAACAAACCTGAGTCGTCTAATTTGGTTAACCTGGTTTGTATGTGATGAGGATGAACACGTGAGCCTGATGGTATTGAAAGAATTTTAGATCATTAGCTAATGAGAAGCTGATATGTCAAACAGGTAAACTACCAACAAGATTTTTGTCTCGCCTATCTGCTGCGAGGAAAGCGTTTAGGTAGTGTGTTACCAATTGCTGTGTATTTCCTATTATTCACATCACCAATAAGGTGCAAGTATCGTTCTTAATGTGTCCCGATAAATTCATTTGAATAATCATGGAATAGTAGGCATGTGGTAGTTGCACCCATTTCGACAACTGAAGTATGCCAGGCCATCAAATACCTAATGGTATCAAATTTGAAAGGAAACTGTCTTCAGGCTTTTTGATACGAGATATCAGTGTTTTGTGTTGAGTACCTGGTACTCACAAGTGTGGATGGCCCAATGTCTTCTTGCGGGTTACCAGGCAGACCTGGTAATAGTTCTTGTACTGACTTTCTTACCGTGAAATTTTTGAAATCCGTATGGGAGGATGTATTCAAACAGTGACTCGAGGTCTCCTTTTGTAGCCTGCCCAACTCGAATAAAATCCTGCATTTTGGCTACCTAAAAGCATAAGAAGACCTGTATAAAGTCAACGATTATTTCAAACGTTTGCATTATGTTTAACTATTGACAACTCCCATGAGCTCATTGGCTGTTGATCAGGTGGCAGCTGATGTGTTCGCCAAGTATGGCAATAGGCTTACAAATGTCTCGTCACACTACCAGGGGACATCGTCTTTGCGTGCATGGCTTGTTCGTACTGACAATGTCCCCTAATGTGGTGACGAAACGCTTGCAAGACAATTGCCAAGCCCGACGACCAAGCCGACAATTGCCACCTGACCAACAGTCAGTAGTAATGAAAACTAAAAATAACGACACACAGTCTCTTCCCGAAGCGTATTTGACTAATTACCTCGTGCATGCTTGTTGATAGATTCCCATAAAGCTACTTTCGAAGCTGCTCGAAGCCGTGAAAAAAAAACACACTTGGTGGCTTTGCAGTTTCAGCTGTGACTTGGGGGAACTAGCGGTGTATTCTGCAAGACAGTATGTATACAGGTTCATCAGTATAGCTCATGTGTCAAAGATGGTTCATCAGTGATTCTTTCGCTCGACGCGTGTGTTCGGTATAGCAACCAGAGCTTTGATTTTGACAGTTTCCAGTTCACACGAAATCGTTCTCTGCGGTAATTGTTTGCTTATCCGTGTTAGACATTTTTACACATCTGGGTAAACTTCCTCTGGCTCAGAAGCATAGTGTCGAGAAGATTATTCATTCGAAAGACCCAACTAGCACGGAACTGTTATCCATATTTGAGAAACCAACCATTTTGATGAGGAACTAGGCTTCAGTAGAAGCATCCTAAACAATGAGTACGAGAATCGATCGGATTTTAGTGTCTTAGGTAGGTAGATTAGGTAAAACGCTGCCACAAAAATATCAAACCTCAAGCAAAACTGTCAAATCTGTGGAGTGTTGGCTAACAGCGGAGTGCTTCAAAAGCTAATACGCTTTATATCTACCCTAAGTTAGAAAGCCTTACTTGGCTCATCACACCTATTTGATATTGCTGAATGTGTTCTTCTACTTCCTGGCTAACTTTGGCAGTACTGTGGAGCATTCAGCCCACTTGATTCACTTTCTCTACAGCGTAAGCTATTTTACTTTCCTCAAGTTTCGTCACTCCCGCCTCCGAAGCATAAAGTTCAGGTTTGTCACGTGGAAAAAATGTGAAACCATGCGCAGCTATTAGGTTTTAAGAAAGGGTCATCAAATTTTGGTGTCAAGTTGGGCAGTTGTTTTGCTGACGGCAGTTGACGGTAATCCAGAGGTTATGGCCTAATCTTTTCGACACCATTACGAAGACACCATGTTTTGATATTCGTTGATACTGTTGGTGGATACCGTGATACCCACAGTAGACAATCTGCTTACAACCCATAGTAACTTCAAGGCTGGAGATTCGATTCACACAACAGGATTCGACACAATCAGGATATCAAATTTCGAGGTTTGTTCTTTTAAAAAAACGGAGTCTATTTTCTGCTGTTCAACAGCTTAATTATCACGCATTTGCTATGTGCACTCAGCCGAAATTCCTTTGTTGTGCCTACATTAGCATACAATGATTTTTGCATGGTTATTTCCCTACAGTTGACTACGATTCTCAGAATTGGTAAACCATACGCACTGCGTAAGTTCAATTTCGATAAGGTTTCACCGCACTAACTGCATTTTGTAGTAATAGCAAAGTTTTTTCCTGCTAGCGATCATTGGTTGAAAGATTTTTTACCCCACGTATTCAGTGAAAGTTATTTTTGTCGCAAGCTTTGCGGTTATGGACGGATGGCTCTTGGTTTGTTCGCCTAGCTCGGCAGTTGGGTTGCAAACGTTTCATCAATAATCGAGGTGATGAGGCGGGGTTGAGTGGGTTGTGAGTTCTATTTTGTCATTGCAAACATTCTAGTGGACGTTCATTGTTTTGTTTCACTGCGCTTTTTGAAATAATAATCATCAGAGCGCGAATGTTGTTTTTTAAGCTCAAGCGATGATGCTAGTAAGTTACAACACTCTCATGCTACCTGAAGAAATGTTGATTCGTTATTTTAGAGTTTCCACATTACCATTAGGAGGGTTCTCTATACACCATGTGCACTGCCTCATGTAATATGTACTTGTAATCGAAATTTCTGTTGTCCATTCGCTCATACATCCGGAAACACATGGTGCCGATGTGCTTCTCTTTTACTGGGTAGCTGTAGGTAAAAAGTAACCACATGGCATATGGCAATTGAGCTCGAGATTACTCAGTGGTTAAAGCTCGAACTTACAAACGGGAAGGTCCGTGGTTGGGCTGCATCTCAACTGTTCCTGTCTAGACTTCGGCAACCCGGCAATGTCTCAGCACATATGCTTCCTTCGGCTATGCACTGAAGAAGTCTTAAAGCCAAACGATTATTATGATAACCTGGCGCTTGCATGCATGAGTATAGTTAATGGCGCTCTGTGGAAAGCAGAGTTTAAGTCTACGTATTTGTACAGAAATTAATAAACAAAGAGTAGTATGCAAGGATATAATGAGGTCTTGCTGTTTGCTTTGAATACATGCTCCATAAAACAATTTAATTTGCTCCCAAAAGCTTCCACAGCAAAAAAGAGAACACTAAACATTTTGAGTGCTTGTACTAACAACCGAATAAACTTGTGTTGAGGTATACTGCTCAGGTTGAGATAAGGATTGGAATGAAGTGGTCCTCATTCCCTACTGTCATTTGCGGGCTGAGATACTGTGATAGCTGTTACACGTTAATGTGGTCAATTTCTGGACCCATGACTAGACGCATCAGAAATTCACCGAAAATGGTACATAAAGCGTTGTTAGACGTAAGGTCACAACAAATCACTTTATAATGAATATGAATAGTGAATGTCCCTGTGTTCAACAGAAAATATAACGAGGATGAAATAAATGAAAATGGTTGATAGAATGCTTGTGAGCAGGATGAAATATGTTTTTGTAAGCTGCTTCGCACTCCGCTGAATTAACATCAAACATGTGTGGCGGAGATTTTGCGCCGTATGGAATCCTGTCACGCATGTTGTTCAGCAAAGCTGGCACAGGATGGTAAGTGCCAATCCTCACATGTAACTTTTTTAAAAGCTCTTTTGTCCTTCCTTTGCACATTTGGGTGACACAAGAAAGCTTAGTTGAACATTTTAAAATCATGAATCTGCTAACTTGCTCACGCATATGGCTTCTAACCATATACGTAGACGTTTGAAGATGAGTTCAGTTACAAAACTGAATAAATAAACAAAACCAGTGTACAGGATATAGGAGAAAAACCGAAAATCATGGAAAAAGCATTTCACATGCCCTGTGGTTTGATGGTATGCAACGGATCATTTACCGGGGTGGTGAGCAGGAGACAAGAGAGCCTTTACAACAAAGTACTGTGAACACTCGAGTGCTTTGATTCATTACGTCTAACTAAACTGACCTTCCGCATGGTCACCATAAGTTCGTGGGTATGACAAAAAGTACACTGCAAATGGCTGAGCTGTCCTAGATTAGTGCATGCGTAGCTAAACCCAGCCATAAACGCAACCCCGGTCTTTTGTCTGCCTAACAGAAAAGAAAGACGACACAGTTGGCTAAGATCCAGCATATCCAAAAGAAACGGTAGGGTGCCAATAATGGAAAAGTTTGAACTCGATGTCGCACCGATTATGTTGCATGATGTGAGTCAGTGTTGTTTTTACTGGCCGTCCAGAATAGACCTGTCAAACAGGTAAAATGTATCATTTTAGTAAGACTGCTGAATCATTCAGTCACTTGGTTTCCAGAGTTGTTTCCAGAGCTGTTTCTAATGCTGCCAAGGCCATACTGTGTTGGGTGAAAAGGGCGGACAAATGATCTTACGCCCTCGCAACTCAGTTCAATCAGGGTAATGAGCTGTGATTCAAGTTCGTATGTATTCAGGCAACCGTTCTTGCTCGATGTGTTTATTTTACCAACAGACCAAATTTAATAAAATAAACAAACATGACTGCATTCAGTCATAAAACGGCAAAATCCTGAAGATTCTTCTGAACCCCCGGATTTTAAAACCAATAAATGTGCTACGTAAACATTGATGTAGTTATCATGGATTTGGATATTGGTGGCTCAGATAAGTGCCTGGTCATCTTATTGAGGGATTGGAGATGAGCTCAGATATTTTCGTTTCTAGAATGAACATAAATCAGAACCAAGAATTTTCATTGAAGCAAACATTTTAAACAACTGTTTTGTGACTCACAGGAAAATAATCTCTCAAAATAGCCCCTAAGGTTTGATATAAACCTATATGGTGTAGAAAAGGAGTTACTAAGCAGGAATTGGACAGTTCCGGTATAATATATTTGGGTCTTCCAGCATTGTGCTTGACATTTCACGGTCTTCTCGGTCAGTCGAGTAATTTGATGTATTTTTTGTAATCTTTAAGAGACATACGCCAACCCATTTTTGAATATACGTTTATCTCTACAAACAAAAGTAACTT
Source organism: Opisthorchis felineus (assembly GCA_004794785.1). Lineage (NCBI taxonomy): Eukaryota > Metazoa > Platyhelminthes > Trematoda > Opisthorchiida > Opisthorchiidae > Opisthorchis > Opisthorchis felineus. The sequence continues at coordinate 266,639 of SJOL01006409.1, read as the reverse complement.
ACATTTCGCTATTGTGAGTGTAACCAATCGACTGCTGACCAAGTAAAACGTTCTCACTATGCCCCTGAGTACTAAGCAGTTTATGGTGAACTGTATGCAGTTGCACACCACGCAACTAATCTTTTCGTTATGGTTGAGATTGTGCGTCACATACCTGACAGCTCGGTAGTTTAATCTCAACTGACTATTTTTTACGTTCAGAACCATCCCGTGAAACCGAATGACAAACCAAGCTGCTGCGTTTCCATTTTCCTCGTGTCATATTTTGTTAAGTTGCAGTTAGCCGTGTGATGCCCAGTTTGTTAGTGTTTTTGGTTCCACTGCTCACGTCCGAACCACCAAGCTGGTATTGATACATTTCAACCAGGTTCACTTATTTAACGCAACCGAGCTTGTCTTAGTGTTCGCGATAACAAGCGCGGTATAATTGCCCCCCAAGTGAACTAAATTTTATCATAACCGTATTAAAACGCTCCAAGTTCTTTGTTATGGAGTTTAATTAAAGAAATATATAATGAGGCTTCACGCCTAACACAAAGGAATTTCTAGAGCATTTGGCTGGTTCATTCATAAAAAATGACAGTTGTCACTTGGAGAAATCTCCATTCTCCCCTGCTAGCCGATACCTATAAGTTTTTTCTTCCGCGCTGTCGAATGCTAAACCAAGAGCTAACTACAGCTACATGTCTTGTGAAAAAAGCACCTTCATGGTTGACTGGAACAGTTGAAATTCCGTTCAGTGGCCAGACATGAAAAAGAACCATGCAAGTTTGAATTCGTCATTTGCATTCACCTTGCCTTGCAATAAGTGTTGGTGCATATTACCCTGTAAAAGTGGGCGTATCCTGCATTTTGCTATTTGGTGTCTGCATCTTGACCTGGCGGTGAAATTTTGGCTGTGGCCTAAGTATTATGGATGAAAACAGGGTTTTACGTTCCAGAATTTTTAGTATTGTTGCACATGCCTGACTAACCTAACGCTTTTTTATACAATTGACAAAACATTTATAAATCATAATTGTTTTGCCATAAAAGCCAAACAAAACCGGCTAAAAAAAGTGAAAAAATTTTTTCTTAGATTTCAATCGAAAATTCTAATTAATCATTGCTATTTTCGAAATGTACGTGTGGTTTCTCATTCAAAGCTAAGCTTTTATAAAGATCAGAATAACAGGCGCATCCGGTCAGCAGAACCAAAGCACACAAGAATTAAAAATATTTGATGGAAATGACAATGGAATTTCCGCAATGTGAATTAGGGGGTACATGACGACATTCATACATCATTTTGTACCAGACTTTGCTGCCACGTTATCCAGTCCATTATCATTATCGATAATTAACACCTTGTGACTGAAGCATCTGTGTATTTTATTTCATTCTCAGTTGTACCACATGATGGGCCCAATGTGAATTTTCGTTTCCCCTACGTACAATATATTCCCGACATATTTATACAGACATTCAAGGGCTCAGAAAGATACATTTTGTTACCCTAAACTGGAAGAATTCCTTTTTGTTGTTTTTGACATCACTTTGGCACGAAGGTTTCGAAGCCACTGTGAATGATAAAGATATTGGGTTGCAAATCTCTGTCACTCTTTACAGTTGCGTGCGCTTGAGGATGGTTTACCTGAACCAAACCAAGTTCTTCGATGACGCATTCCTGCACCTTGTGTAGGAAATATTCGAGTATACTCAGCAAAGCATAACAAAACATTCACGTGTGTTTGGTGCGGCAAAAATGGGCCAGCCCGTGAAAGACCGCAGTCGACTTCGTTTTGGTCAGGGGACGAGGAATCATGCCACACTGGCTAGCTTTTCCGGTGTCTGATCAGTTGTTTTGCGTCTGTCTATCCATGTTTTCTGCAAAAACAATTGCAAATTTAATATACAGAAAAGCTGACAAAATATAATAAACTCACAACCAGAAAGTGCTGATGCGATCAACTTGGAAAAGGTTGAGTTGTGTCTACGACAAAACTGTGATTGATGAGACACATTGGGAAACTTAGAAATTAACCTAAGTAAATGAAACCATTCACCTGAAACCTAGACATACTTTCTATGAACAGTAAACATCTAATCTAGGACTCCATTCCGTGGCGTATTATCCAAGCTTTCCTAGGATTTTTTTCTGTTTTTGCCCTTGAAAAGTGCAAAAGTGCCTGTTGAAAAAGCTAAATGTTACAGTGACATTTGGCTTTAGGGAAAAAATATACTCCTGTCATAGTTGAAGAGCTGTTATATTCTTGGTCTCTGTTGGCTCGACATGATTATTCCTCTGTCAAGATTGCTAATGCACTAGTAAACAGTATTTGCACTTATACAATTGATTTATTCCAGTTTATAGTGGATTGATGACATATTGAAAAAATAGGTCAGACAGCACGCTCAAAATACCTAGCGTCATTCGCTTTATCTTTTTTCCGTGCTACGGTCTGGTTTATTTATGACAATTATACATATGTGCAAAAATGAATGACTTATTTCGTTTTCCTAATGTCTGTTTTACATTTTCACAGCCATCCTCTATGTGTTAGACGAGTTTATGATTCTCAGGCTACGGAGGATGCTTCAACAAAGCCACCGATAATAAGTAATGCTTATGCATATAGTCTACTTCCAAGATTAAGTTACAAGATGTGGGTTCACGGACGAAAATCAAATAAAGATTTTTGGTTTACTAATCTGTCAAGGCTGTTGCGAGGTCAGTGAGTTTGGTATTTATTGAAACAAAACATAGTCCGCCTGAGAACTTTTACGGGGGTAGTATTTTTACATCGGTATTTACGCCGACTTCAGGAACGTTTCCTCATTATGCCAATGAAATGAGCATCTGAAGGCGAGTATGGTGGAGGATACACACCGAATGAACTACCGGATCTGGGCGGAAAGATCTGAGCAGTTGCGTACAAGAGTATAGAGTGCTACCTGAGCCAAGGATGTTTAGAAAAGAATATCAGGGCTATAAAATAAAGTAAATGGTTATTACATTACCCCATAAACGTGTCTGAGCAAAATTGTATTCGCCCTGCATAAATTAACTCATCGCATTACTCAGTTATGTGTGCCTGCCACACGTAAGACGAAACCACATCAAGAAAAAGCATTTTGCTGTTCACATGTTTTCTGGCAGAACAAACGTTATTCTATGCCTAGCATCGCTTAGAACCGAGCAGATATACGTCATCGGATGAATGCATAAGTGATAATAAATGACAAAATTTAAGTTAAACTTGCTGCCTCCAAATGTTTTTCAGAAATTACATGAGGAAACTTCCATTGTAACCGTGCATTCAGTGAGAAGTTTATAAACGCTTTCCATACTACTGCCGATCTCTCGTTAAATTTCCAGGTTAATAATGAACGCCCGGTTTTTCATCGTCTTGTCACGTATGCATGACCGTGGGTGTGTTGAAAAGTACACTGAATGGGCTTGCAGCAAGCAGTGCGCTAGTTCAGACATGGGGACGTTGAAATGCAGTCCAGACGGCAATGAAAGCTTGAAAATACAGATAAACATGTTGAAATAATTATCAAAGTATGCAAGCAACCGAAACAAAAGTAACTTTCGTTTCATCCATGCGACACGATAAATTATTTTATGTTTTTATTTTCCAATCTTAACAATTTGTCCACACTTTTATGGTTTTCCAGTGTTCAAGACTTGGTTACTAACAAGAATCGATCAACTCACTTTACGTCTCGGAAAATAACTGAAAAGTTCCTCTTGGTTTGCTCAAAATATTGCTTTCTGACAAATGATAACACTTTGCGCACGCATTATTTTGCATTTGCAGGGTTTTGTGTGACATTTTACATCACCGTTGTCATTTGCACCGATAGGCTCCGACATTTTCACTAATCGACTCATTTGAAGATTTTTTAAATGCCTCTGCTTTTGCGAGCCAGGTATACATCATCTGGCTTTCCGCGTTGCGATTTGTATACATTTACCTAAGGCCTTTTGCTGATCGAGAGAACTAAATCCATCAGAGTTGCCCTGGATGAAGTGATTTACGTTGGAGAGAATCTAACTCAGCGCTAAACTTTTGGGTATTGTGTGAGAATTCCTGCAACTTGACGGGAATAAGGGAATAGGTTTATGATTCAACCGTGCGTTTTTTTTCATTACGATGGTCGTATGATATAAAGTTTTCTTTGAAATGTTTTATGAGTTTGAAGAAGCACTTTGTCAGTGATTTTAAATTATTTGGGGTCAGTTATAGCGAGAAACAGTCACAATGGGACTACACGTGAACGATTGTTTACACAGGTTGCACTACAAATAGTACTGCTTAAAATGTTCTAAATATTTGTCCGAATTTACCTTGAAACAAACGAGCGAGTGTCAAAAACTGATTGTAGAGGAAACCGTTGGTAATTTGAGACGATTTGTCTGGTTTCTACTACTGTCACTGGTAATCTTTTTCCAAGGGACCTGAAATTAATCTTCTGCCTCAAAATCTCATAAGCTGAAGCAAATGACACTCTGAGTCGGTCGTTTAACGCATCCCACTTTATTGTGGTTTCATCTCCTCTTAGCTTCAATAAGATAAACAGAGTTATGATCTTAGGCACGACTGTTCTGTTCCAGACAGTAAGTTGATTTAGCAATATTGGAGACAAAATTGGAGCTTCACACTTTCATCAAACTTTGTGAATAGATCTCAAGATAAACATCTGTTCAAATGGAGCTACTGCTGCAGTGGTTATTTACTACGGTGCAAAACTATAGTGTTACCTTCCAGTTTAACACCGCTTGATAAGCATGTTTCAGGATGAGTAGTGGTGTGTTTCCTGCTTGCTAATATGTCAAAAAAGTTACCCAATTCCATGGAAGCCTGCTGTGCGGGCGCAAATAGCCTTTATTTTGACAGGTAGATTTCTATGTGTTACAGATCCAATTTGTGCCAGTAGGCTTGGTTATATCAGAAAATGACTTGGAATAACGCCTAAAAATGCTCGGCCGGTTATTGACTTTTTGAATGAACGCATGTAAGAAGGATGCTGGACACCTTGAGCCTACCTGCTTATTGCAAGAAAGCTAAAGCGTTTAGGGATGCCTTCCACTGTCCGGAGAACATTTCACTTTAGTTTCATACCCCACAAACCGGAGTTCAGTTTACTGCCCAAATAGGGAAAGAACACTGGTGCAAGTGTTTTCACTTTGAAGATGGCTACTCTACATAGGAAGTACCTTGAATAACGGAGGATCCACATCAAAAGCTATTTTTCAGCTACCTTAATTAACGCTGTCGTCTGCATCGGAAAACTGATTAAAGTGCACGTTTTGATTGCCTAAATAGGATAATCTAAATAGATGTTATGGTATAAACATATCCGTCACGAAGACACCGGAGCTTACCGTGGTGTGACGGTTTGCGCACCTCAGCGATCCACTGAGCGATACTGGGGTGTGTCCCCGCGACACTCACAGAGTCTCTTATACCAGGTTGGTCAATGGTTAGAGGTCTGACAAACACAGTCTCCTGGCCCTCCAGCTGGGGGTTGGAACATATGGCGACTTGTTCCGTAGAAATGGTAATGCATTCGCATTTCCCGCCAAACACCGCTGCCTTGCGATTAGGCTTTTGAGCCAAGGGCTCTGGTTGAGGACCCTAATTGTCCTCCTCTCTAAGTGTGGGCGCCCTGACAGTATCTCAGCCCGCGTACGCCGATGATACTTACAACTAACAATACTCTCATGCCACGTCGGCCGTCGCGTGGTGCCAT
>SJOL01006409.1:203803-247038 GCA_004794785.1 Opisthorchis felineus | reverse complement strand
GGAAGACAACATGAAACTACTAGGAGTTAATTCAAAGTTGGAATAAATAATAGGGATTTTAATGTAAAACTCTGAATATCCATAACATTCCCAATACTTACGTGGTGAAACCGTTACACAGAACATACCGCTGAGTGTTGGCCAAAAGTGCACTAAAGTTGCACTAATTGCAACTCTAATAGCAAATTCTCCCTCCTTGTGTTGAAAAAGCCAGATTAACTTGAGGTGCAAGTCAATGTTGTACCGGTTCTAAAACAAAAGACGGCACTGAATATGTTTTCAGAAAAGTGTGCGGCTTTGGGCATGTGCGCTTGGTTACAATAGTGTCACCGTATATTTTACATTAAATCGCACTTCGGCCTTCCAACATTCTTGTCTTTGTGCACTTGGATGTTAGTTCTTATAGGGAGAAGTTGACCAAAACTACTGAATCACTGCTGATGGTATTTTTAGACAGTGAGAGCAATTAGCATATAAATTCAACGTACACGGACATCACTGTTTTGACCAACTAGGTTCAAAAAGTTTCACGTTCTAAAACAGACCGTTTTGGGTTACAATGCCTGTAAACACTAGGTCATGCAGGTGACTTATACAAATTTACCTCGAGAGTTAGTAAACTGGTCAAACGAGCTGTTGTTACGTGGTTTGGCTGTAAATTTACATGAGGATTATTGCCAACTCCCAGTTAGACATCAATATGCGTGCCTGAACATATCAGACGAAACTATAGCCATGACATTGGTGTGGTTCCCAAAAATCCTTACAGTCTTTCTGTTAAATTTTGCTAGCTTTCCATGATAGTCACAATATCACTCAGGTTGTCGCCATTGTTACATTAACACGGTGACTCCGTACAGTGTGACAGTGAGTTATATTACGTATGTGAAAACAAAATGTTTTAAAGCCGTAAGCTACCAAAGATGGCTGTTTTCGATCCTGAGTAAATACCAGGACTTCGTAAGGCATCTCAAAGTTTATTACACGCCACCAGTGAGCCGGTGCGCGAAGACGATATTCCTGACTTTCATGGATTGGCAGACGGTATTTTTTAGTGTAGAGCAACCGAATACCTTGTACCTGACACAGAATCCATCTCATATTCGCATTCTACTCAGGGGAGTCCAACCCCTGTGTTGCGGTGTAATGAGCTCGCGGAATTCAGCCATAGCTTATGGTACTATTTTGTCCATATATTCTCAACTTTTGCCAAGCAAATGGCTGGGGTGATTTGGGAAAAAGGGTTAATTGTGGGTTATGTCAAAATATTTGACACATTATTTTCATAATCTAAAAATTGCTGTGGGTAAGAACCCCTCATTTCAAGAAACACCAGGTTTATCACCAGAAGTTGTTACTTTGCATCACAGGCACAGAATCCAATATCTTGTCAAGAATGCTTCTTGGGCCATCCAGCTATGCTCTAAATTTCTTGAGAAACTTCATCAGTAGAAGCGTGGTGATAAGTACATTGTATATTCAGTCCACTACCATTTTTGGTCACGTTTTGATAGTACAAACCCTATTTTTCACGTCGAATAGCGTAAAGTTATTACTCCCGCTCCAAATGCGTGATCAAATACCACATGTTCTCCTGTTTTGGAGGTTTTTATTGGCCGCAACAAGACGAGATCACCAAGGTCTTCCGTGACCATCACACAATTCAGTTAGTAGGCATATAAATGAAAAGCGAATTTTAGTAGACCAGAACGTTCACCACCGGAACTTCAATGAACCAAGTGGGTGTATGAACCAGTAATTTAGGATGCTTGGCTGCCTGTAACCTCACTTTGTCCTGAATCGGTTTTTCGTAATTAGCAGAACACAAGTAATCCAGTAAAGTAGTGTAGAAATCAGCCATCTGGTTCCATTCCATAACTGCTTCTTGTATTTGCCTATCCTCAAAAGCAAGGCCACAAACCATCAAAACGACATCACCGACGATGTTTCAAATGAAGTCCTTTTTTCTTATAATGGGTGGTAACAGCGATAAATCGGGACTCCCCGCTAGACAGTAACTTGGCTGAGCTAAGGGGGGTCTTTCGACATCTAGTCCTAAAATGTCTCAAAAAATCACGCTTGGGAGGGCTGGTCTTCCGATAAGGTAAACTGTGTGCTATCTGGTTGCACCGACCCGAAAATATCATCGGAATTAAGGGCGACCGAAATGCTTGTGAAAACTGTCTGAGGCAGCAGTCTGAGTCAAAATTTGAACACTGTTGCTCATTTCGCCTTACCATCCCTAACAAATCATTCACCCCTTGTGTGTGAGCACAATAAACTTTACCTTCCTAGATGGCCATGCTCTTTTTGAGAGTAGCTTACGTCTGTCTTTATACCGAGCGCTTTTCTACGAGTAACAAAAAGGGGTAACATTGCTGGATGCGTAAAAGATTTCGTCATTTGATTCACGGTTTCCTTCACCCTATATTCCACAATCTCTGAACTTGTTGAAACAATTCTGACTTCGGAAAAATTCAAGGACACTCCTGGAAAAATCAAAATGTATGAGACTGGTCTCTGAAGTCCAACTTTCTCAACAGAACTGACTGTATTCAATCTTGTCAAATGCAGTATACTGCCACCAAGCGTATAATCTGCGCGAGAATAGTATCTCTTGAGTGCAACTCACTTGTACTGAAGTGGATAGACCTCAAACACCACGCGGCCCAACACTTCTGTTTGTAATGAATTCATCACAACAGATCACTCTCAACCATGCCATTGTACAGCTGCATTCTGCTTTCACCCACAGTTCTGTTTGCTGACGCTTCTGAAAAATAGATGTTTTTCAGCTATTAGTCCTTAGAGTTGATGTTCTTTCCGAACTGGTGAGACTCATTGCGGTAATGAAATTACGCATAGGCACAAAATATTTAACAGCAGACGAAAAAAGCCAGAATGAACAAATCACAGTAATTTCGGTAATTGGATAAACGGGACGCGCGGTTAACAAATCAAATCAAATGCAGGAAAAAGGGGAAATTTATTGTCCCCCGCCGATGCTCTAACTTTTGTCTTGGAAAAATGCTGCATTATGTTGATTGCAAAAAATCCAGGCACTGATATGTTCTGACAAACAATATCAATCACCCGGGGATGATTGGATTGTAGCTGCTCGCTAAAATTAGATCACGTTCAATTCCACTGACTATCAAATTAGCAAGTCAAATGATTTGTTATAACCAGGCCAAAAGATGTTGTGAAAAATATACGGTAAGTAGGCTAAATTACATTCTTTTGCACATTCTGCAATGCGATCAAGCATACGTGGGTGGATAAAACGAGTATAGGAAGTGGAAAGTGTTTTAACGATTCAGAAGAATATCCGGGTCAGTCTGTCATTTCTCCGATTAGCAAATTGCTGATATAATGGCACAACTAGTTAAGATGTATGATGTACTGACAGAGTTATATCAAAATTAATGCGCCAGCTAGCAGAAAATTGAACTAGCTTGAGGTCGTGATGCCACTTGGTGGCCACCTGCGGCTGAATGTCGGAGGTTTCTTTGAAGGAGGCATTTCACGAAAGGGCTTACTTTGATGGTGCTGTCAAGAAATATATATCAGCCTCACAGGTACAACGTTTAAACTAAATGCGGGAATATATATATTTGCGGGAATGTCTCGTGTCTCCCTAAAATACCTCATCATACAGTTTTGTAAAGGGGTTGACCTCAAGAAAGGCAGCAAATGCTTCAGTTTTTTCCTGCTTTTAATAATGTAGATTTGCGCAATCTAAAGCAAAGAATGTGCAGCCTCCGAAGGACATTTCTGCTGATAAGGTGTATTTTTCCTGAGGTGAGGTGCTTGTCCATGACACTAAGTCAAGAATCTAAACCAGGGAATATTATGTCCATATAGCAGTTGTTCATGAAGCCTAAAGATTTCTCATTCATAGACAGAATTATCTCAAACAACAAGGTTGCCATGTTTTCAGTTTCTTGTTTTGTATATCTGCATAACTAGCTGTTTTGTTTTCTACACCAAGCTGTAAAAACCACGCGACATTGTCTGAAATTGGTATGTGCTAATCCATTACGCAGTAAGCTAGACCCCGCAGCTTTCAGTCATCTCTAAATGCGTTCTGCTATGTTCCCTTTTGTGTAGTTTCGGAGTACCGGGTACCTAAAGGTGAGCACATTACTACGTAGCCAAAGGGAACGTAAGATGGAAAGATGAGTCCTGGTGTTGTCGATGCAACCCATTATCTGGACTGTAGCCCTTGTCACATTTCCTGATTTTGGATAGGCATAATTGATGGCACTCTTTCTGTCGGTTTTTATCAGAATCCTCTGACAGATTTTCGGGTGTGTATGAACCTTGTGCCCTTTTGATAGGCTGCTTAGGGACCAATTTCCCTTGCCTATCTCATTCTTTTGCATGAAGTAATTTCATGTGGCTGTATGAAAATGATTTTAGCATAGGAATGTTGATACTGCTGCTCTAAACGTTCTTTTCCTAGCAAAGTTGTCCTTCAGCCTCTAAAATGGTTATTCACTACTCCAAAAACAAAATACCTGACTTATTAAGACCCCTGGTTTTTTTCGGAGAAACCAATTCCCCCGAGGCTTCAATGGGCTTGACGAACATTTCACAATAAATTTGCCTCGCTAGGGGTACGGTAATTTGCGTAGAAAGTACAAACCTTGCACAATCCAGTAGCACTAAGCAGTCACAATGAAGAAGCGAATGAAGGTACACACAATCAGGTATAATTGTAGGCGGGAAGTTGTAAGCGTGTTTCAAGGGAATCCACTCGTCCTTGATGAAAACAGTACACGGCATCCTTTCTTAAGGAAACTAATTGCGAACAATTTTGCGAACCGCTATTAACCACAGAAAGGTTCATTCTGGGTGCGGAAGAAACACCTTTCTGGACAGAAAACTGACAAGTGAAGAAAAGGGGTGCCTGATCTAAACATGTACTGCTAAAGAAGGTAATTGCACTTTGACCTTGCTATCACTTGAATAAGCAATCGTTTATTTTTCTCCAGGCGCCGAGCAGGAACGATGCGTCATTTCCATGTTTGTAGTGCCACCACGAAGAAAGCTCCCCATAACGGACTAAATTATGAATTAAAAAACATCACAAAAGAGAGGTCCAGCTGGGTTTCAGGTGAGTATCCTGTCAAAACCAGCATATCTTGATATTTAACTGTAGGTAGCCATCACATTTATGTTACGTCCAGTTCGTAAGTAATTGTTTCATGTTTGTGCCATTATTTAGCGTGGTCTACTTCCTATCGGAAAAAACGGGGCTGCGTTTCTCTTTTCTACGAGCTGAACAGCAGTACACATTCTTATTAGGGTTGCGATACGAAACCCAGAAACACGGTGTGCGATGATAGCGGTGAAACAACTATTCCAGCAGAGCGCGTTGACGCACGTGAGTTATCGCGATTGATAAACAATCGAATTCATGTTGGAGTGATGGCTGTTAACTCAGAGTCTCGGAATCTGGCGCAGTACATGTCTTTGATGTTTCGACCGATTAACTGGCCAGTTAGGGCTTCCTGTCTATGTAGAGCCAAGGGCTACGGAAAACTGGTCGACAAGCTTCGATCGCTTAGTTAAAACTCCCGAGCCTGAAGCCGCCCGCCTTTTCAGAAGTGATGAATCAATGCGTTTGGAGTGCCTTGATCGTATCGGTGTAATTCGTTTCCTCTGCTTGGCCGATGTTTGTGGTCCACGAAGCAGCACCATCTTGGATAATAACTGTTGATGAGGTCTCGTGAGAGTGGAAATTAGGTCAAGCTTTGGTGTGTATTAACCAGATATACCGTGTCAGGAAGGGGGACATTTTCAAGTAAAAGGGCATGGCTCCAAATATCTTGATTAAACTTATTCGTTTACTGCTGGCTTGGAATCTCTGTGATGATAGCTTCGCACTTTTTATTACCTGGATACGGCATTTTTAAGACCTTAAATGCTCTAGCTGCACCCTTGTGGCACTGTTCTCTATGATAGCTTTGCCGGTAGCAGCGGTATACTTCATGATGGCGGAAAATGAGTGCCCATGTGTTTCTGGGCGGTGTTGTTGGTTGAGTGGGTTGACCACAGATGTAAGCTTGACCGACTATTTATTATAAAAAATAACTGAAGCCAAAGCCCGGGTACTCTTTTATTTTTCGTGGGAAGTTTGTCGCAGATGAAGACTGAATAAACATTCACTCAGGTGGTTCACCCAGCCACAACCGGCGGAAAACTCTGAACTTGCCGCTTCAATACTGCAAGCTTTAGACACTGTCTAAAATTTAAGAACTTTTAAACAAAAAATAACATAAAGTTATAGTGCAATACGAAACTCTTTTTATCAGTCAACCAGCTCACACACGTGGCGCAACAAAACAACCATCAACATATCACTTTCAGCGAAGCGTTTTCCAATGAATACCTGGTCATTTTTCAGTGGGATGGCTTCATAAAATTCTGACGTGAACATGTGCCATTTATATTTAGACTAAAGTCAGTAAAAAATGTTTGAAAACTCTGTATCAACTTGCTTATCGCGCCCATCTGTTAATCCGGGACTTAACGGACACGGTATGGGACACGGCGCTACCGAACTCGATATCTTTAGATGAATAGCGATTCTTATCTAACGCCGTGTAAAATAGATGTTGACAAAATTGCAGTTTTTTTATTGCGTAAAATGTTTTTGGGCTTCTTGGGGAATATGAAAATAGTTCCCAGTTACGGGGTTAGGGAGTGCTTATAAAGTGGAATGAGTGACATATTTCTGGCTAGTGGGCTAAACCAAAGATACGGTAAGAACGTTTATCAAAGGACTTGATCCTAGTTCACAACTTCATCTATCGGCGAAAGGGCTTGTAGCTCGTACTGACGATAAAATTCCCGGACAGTTTTTTTTCGCCGAAACATGCTGCATATTGGATGACGTAGATGTAAGTTGCGTTCGCTTGGGCTATAAGTGCCCGTAGAAATTTATATAGTCCCATAGATGCGACGTCTGACCGTTTTTTTATAATAAGTTCTCCAGGTTAGTTGTTCCAGCCTAACCTGTGTTAAGATTCACTGGAAACGCATACCATAATAATCTGTTTGCATGTATGACGTGACTAAGTTTAAGACAACCTTACGCCCTAGCAACATGCCGCTTTTGTAGTTGGCTTGGACAAAAGTGTTGGAAGGAGTTTATTTATGAATTATGTTACCCTTCTTATGTGACGTTAAGTGTGTGGGATAGTCCTGGATCAACTCTGACACCTGTGACCTCAACTATTTCATACTTCCTGCATATTGCCCCTGGGAAAAAATCCAGCATTTGGCTAGAATGGCATACCGTCAAACCCACACACAGTTGCCTCAAACCTGTAAAATGACGGATATGTATACAGAAACTGATTCATACCTGGTAAAAATACACCGTGCAGTCCTTTTCCAGGCACAACAATAAAGACTGAAGGACTAATAATGTCTTACCGTAATAACTACTACTCCACACGGCAATTCCACCAAAGAGAGACGTCCTCGGAACAGGACCTCTCTCCAATGATTTGCAGTCACGTTCCACGTTAGCCAAACTTTATTTTCAAACGTCCTTCAAAAGTAATTTAAGTCCATGAAGGAAGTGAATCCAGCCTTATTGTGTGTACTAACTCTAAACACAGTGAACCATGTCATAACACGAATTCGGGCCGCTGATGCAACTTAACCAGAAATGTATACATGTTGTCGACTTTTTGATAAGCATGCGCATAAATTCATGTCTGCTAGAAACATGCTGAGACGACATTTTAAATCTGAGGATTCACACAACTCTAAGAGAAAAATGTTGTACTTGGCAACTTACTGCCAGGAATTCAAGCGCTTGCATGTACAAGTGTTCAAGGGACACACTTGGGACGCGCTTTGGATCTACGGTGGAAAGCACTGATAGTATGCCTTCATTTACAAAAAAATTAGTCTGAAATTTTAATGCACGTAATACCGTTTAACATTTCCCCATCTGAGCCAGTTGTGAAGCTAACGAACAGTCAATAAGAAACCACAGTCCACAATAACGTTGACGCAGCCACGTTTCGTTTCTTTAACATTCGCAACAATGTACCAACACCCAAAATGCACGAATTTTTATCCTTCCAACAAATCGGTATAAAGTTTGTGCAGGCTTCAAACTGTTATTTTTGCTTGCCTTGCAACATAAGGGACAACTCACAAAAGCAGATCTCACCATCAATAGGTGAGACGTCTACAGAAGAAAATCACTTGTATCGGCATAGCTGAAGTTCATGTGGGTTACAGAATTATCGGGTCGTTGAACCGGTTTAAAAACAATTTTCCACAAACATTTTTACCTTCAATCGGATAAAATTTTCAAAACTTTTTTTGCAAACTTTTGCGAACGCGTATAGTGAGACAATTTATGTCAACACTACCAGCTACCTTAACTATCTGTAGACGGAAACCGCGGAGAACTTGATTATAGAACAGGTTGTTTGCCTCAACCAATTGATTTACGTGAAGCACACCAATGTTCCATTTTCGCTCCATCTGCGCTTCCTGAGCAACCAGAACAAATAAAGCAGCTCGTTGATTGCGTCTTCTGTTCTTAAGCGGAAATCGTTGGTGCAAACTTGTTCCGCGTTACGGCAATTCCTCGCTTTTTATACATAGGCGATTCCGGAATCACGCTTAAAAAAACACAAATAATTCTTGTACCAGATGGTCTGTTTATATCAAAACTACACAGAAATAATCTCTATATTAGAAGATCGGACGTGGCTTCCTTATATATACGGATATAAACATTGTTTGATTCTGATGTTTAATGAGCTTGTTGATTTTGTTAGTCCTGGCGCGTAGCGAGAATGATTGACTTGAATACGTGAATCTACAAACCTCTAGAAGTACCTGCTCTTGATTGGACCCAATGTTTACTGAACTTCTATGTGGACGTGATAACATCTCAACCGCACCGGCTGCTCCATTCTTGCCAAATTTTATTGGATGAATGTGGTGGACCCAGACGGCAGTCAAACGCCCAAAACTGTAGTATTTTAAGGCTCATTAGTTCACGCTAATCAGAAGTCCATTATGTTAACCTGCTTTGGAAGTTGTATGTATTGGGTTCAAATACCACTGATGAAATTTGATGGCTAAAGTGCAAAGAAAAGGAAAATATATTTTGAGGTAGGAATAAAAGCGCTGTCGAGGTGGCACTGTTGTGACTTGTGTGCCAAAGAAGTACAGAGTTTGGTAGACGGTATTCTCGGGTGTTTGATTCCTGCAAGAAAGCGTCTAAAATGTTCGGAATACCTGTTCAAAAACGGAGTTGCGATAAGGTCGCACGTATGCCACGGAAAAGTTGGTTATATACTGATTTATTCAACAAAACTTAATATTTTGAAACTTGCAATTTGTTTGTAGCTGACTACCTGGATAACTTCCCTACCATTTGGAATGGTATGATCATTTCTATGAAGTATGTCGTTGCGCAGTGCACCTTTGAGAAATCAGCTCTCTATGCATCAGCTGCCAGAACTTGGAATACAATTGCAAATGTTAGTAAAGTGGTCAGTCCTGAAAAACTCCGATGCTTTAGTGTCAGGAAGGTCAGATTCCTGAAGATAGCCCCAGAATGTCCGGAACCTACTGAGACCCTAAAACTCCACCAAAATCTCAATAGGAAATCCATCAAGCATCCAGGACAATCAATCATTCAACCAATACAGCAAAAGCCGATGAGTGTCCAGGCTTACCACAAAAGCACGACCGCCTGAAGAGTGTTCATGCATTTCACGGTCGACGTTAATGGGTGTTCACTAAACGCCGGTCAGATAGCCTGGATCAATGTCAAAAAGTGTCCTTTAAATAGCACAAGGCCATTGTAACTTTTGCACTCGTTTGTTACAATAAAGTTGTTGTGTTCTTCGTTGCCGAGTCTTTTTCCCGACGCTAAGGCACTGGAGCGAGGACAGCAGTCAGATATTACATTTACTAACTAAAGTGCATTCATCATCTATTAAGTGCATGCAGAACTTTGGGACCCATCCTTCCCTAATTCGTTTCTCGCGTGGTTCGAACTTCTCTTCTTAACTGCGTTGGTAGTCTTACTGGTGACCGTTTAATTCCAAGCGTCGCTTTTACAATACTATGAAGTTTACTGCGAGTCTTGGTGCTCAACTGGACTACGTATACGGAAACAATTTGGCTGAAGAGACCTCGTTCATTTTAATCACCTCGTTTGAACCTCCTTTTCGAAGATACATACAAAAATGGGATCGGAGCGTACCAAGCGTAGAAGTCATTGACAGTTGGCATAATCAATATCTGATATTGGACTGTGTGTCTACTTTATGGAGGATGCAGTTGTTTTGAACAAATGCCGCGACGAACAATATCCACACGGCCAGATTATCCTACTTGTTGACGGAACTGTTTCAAAGGCAGATTGATTATGCTTGTTGGGGGAAAGCAGATAATGTGAGAGTGAAGCACCTAATCAGTATTAGAATTCTCCGTCTGAATAAGACCCACATTAAATCGTCACAAAAAGGACCTGATAATTATCAAGATGTGGTCCGCACAGCACCACATAAGGTCTGGTAGGAACAAAAACGCTTGTGGGCTGAACCTACGGGATCCGGTTTCATCGATAGCTTCTTTATCTCAACGTTAAAAAGCATTTAGAGTAGGTTTCCCTTCACTTGTGTCGCTCAAGGCGAACTTAGTGCAGGTCTGTTCAATCGTTGTTCCTCCTTCATTGGAATACCGGACCGCTGATGAGTATCCAGACTAACTTGAGTGATACAAAAATTACATTTCGATTTCAGAAGGTTACCTATGTAATAGTGTTTCCAAGGTGGTTTGAAATAGTGATTCTAAACTAAAAACCTCCACATCTACCAACTGTTGAGTTCGCCATTTGACGCACTTACCTAACTGGTACATTCGATTGCTCGTAGCATTTGATAAAAACCTCCAAAGTTACACTTGTTCTGAGTCTCTGGTTAACTTGTTGTCTTCGGCAATGCTATTCACTAGATCACTAAAACATTCCGAGGGAGGTATGAAGCCCTATGTCAACCATATCCACTTGACTTACTTTATAAGCGAACTTTCTTACAACCTTTAAGTTTATGCTAATTTGCACATATATGATATGCATACTATATACTATACATATAACAGTAAAGTACTAATCTCCCAGCTTCCTTCAAATTTTACGTATGTGCGCTTCCAAGGCGAAAACTTTCAGATTGGTGTAAACATGCTCACGCACCACTTTGACTGTGGTCATCTTAATGAGCAGGATAAACAGGGAAATGGTTCGATCGAAGAGTTTGATATGCTGAAGAAGTAATCCCGACAGGATTCATTAAGATTGTCCTGATTTGACTAAATTTCATTTGGCTTTTTGGCGGAAAATCTTTCCGATCACGCATCTGTTGACACTACAAAGTTGGTTGGTTTTAATTAAGTGTGGGACTTATTTCAAACCAAATGTTGCTTAATTCAGCAAAAGTCAGTGATTTGCTCGAATATTCATCAGGCACATGATGATCAATTTTGCACCATGTTTCTCCGTTTCTCATTATGTCAACCAAACATACCTCACATAGAGTGAATTATGTTTCCCACAATTCAATAATTACGGCGCTAATTATTGATACATGTTTCTCGCAGGTGTGACTGGAAACTGTATTATAAAAAGCAAGCTTTTGTCAACTGAAAGACGCTGTTTGCACATGACAGTAACCTAGGAACTAAAAGTTCGCGGTCAAATGAATTGGTAAATGGAACGTTGTTGTCGGCATGATGGTAAACCATTGGTTATTTAAAAATGTCTTGCATTAACATATCACCCGGTAACAAGTGTTGACACTGCCTTATATATATTTAAACAGGTTTTGGGCTGGTAAAATCAGGTCTATTTAACCTTTCAAGTTTTGCGCTCAGCTAGATTGTATAGATTTATAATCATAAGACAGTGCTGATTGTTTGGCACTCATTTGGCACTCGTTTGGCAATTTGTTGGAACTTCTGCAACTGTTGGTTTGTCCACATGAGCTACCAATCACTGGTTAAGTTATAAGTACTGTCGTTTCACTAATCCTGGGAAAATGAATAACGGCTATTCTAGAGGAGACATCACTATAAAATGCCAATAAGTCAGCCGATCGTGTAGTGTCGGATAAAACGTTTCTTGTGGTTCAGTAATGAGGAACATTTTATTCCGTCTGTCAGGTTTTACTCAAATGGTCACCAGTAGCCTTTGACTCTTTTATAACACATTCAAATCGTAGCGCAGGAGCCCCCGGATAATTAATGTACTACATTTCCGTATTTCAAGACGTTCTTGTCTCAGTCACTCTTTCTCCCGTCTTCTCCTATAATGAACGATGGAGGGAACATAGGTGTTTTATCATAGTGAGAAACTATCCGGATATATCATATGCATTTTTTGCAAGATACTTGTGACCAGCTGGTAGTATGAACAGAAATACGGCGCCAACGTTTCCGTCTATATCATAGAAGGCGTTGTAAGCCCGAAGGTTATGTTTAACCGCCATAGTGCATCATTTAAATTAATCTAATAAGCAGCGGCACACAAAGTGTTTACGTACGTTCACCTTTGGTCCCTTGACTCAATGTGCAAACAGAACACGACACTTCAGGTATTCCCCGGACTTCATTTTTTTTCTGTCTGAAGAACTTTCAATCTAATAATTACAGAAGAGGCGATATATTTAGCGCCAAAGTATTTAACTTCCCAAACAGAAAAATGTCTGCTAGTATAGTAGATTCTCTGGAGGAGCAGACTTTTTTCTCCGCGATGACGTACTGTAACTCAGCCACATCAAATACGCAGTGGGACTATTTCTGGCTACCTTGGTTAACCTTTTGATTAGGCCTGAATCTGGCTCCCAAGCTAACATGACACTGTTTTTCAAAACACGTAAACTCCTTACATCTGTTGATAAAAAATTGCACAACTGTCACTTTTTTCAATGATAAAATGGCTATATCCTGCGTGTTTAACTACAGTTCCCGGGTTTTGTAGCAGGTACAGTTGAATATGTATTCTTATACTAAGCTCCAGCCCAATGTACAAAAATTACCAATCACTTTATGGCATCAGATTTACCGACTCTCCAGTGAGGCTGCAAGAGCCTTTAGGATTTCGCTTTCCGCGTTCAGGAAATCATCTATTGCTTGTGGTGGATGTTTTATACCTCATTTTCTGTGAAAGATGTCATATCGGCTTTTTTTCGTCAGGCATGATACCAGTAAGTTCCGGTACGGCCACTGAGAAATCATTCGTAACCTCAATCTCCTTGGTTACTGTTTTTTTCATTATTGCGGATGAGAAAGTTCTACTTCGTTCAATAGAAACTTCGTTTCATTGACAGTCTATTTTATCTCTCCGCTTCGTTTCACTCCACTTGCTTGCTGGAACAGCTAGTGACGCGTGTTGCCGAGTTTTCCGTTCTGCCCGCCCAACTCGCTAAGAACTAACAGGTCCTCTGTTGAGCTGAAAACTATCGCAGGCTGCTAAAAACAACTCACTGGTATACAACCAACACACTCATTCCTGTTAGTGAAACCTACCGGTGTTTTGATCACTGCCACCGGAACAAAGGGAGATGGACGGATGCACTGACCGAGGATAATTGGCATGTTCCAAAATATCTTGAATTTAACCCAAACCCATGTCATATTAGACGGATCAGCCGCACATGGTGTTTGCTCCTAATGCGTTAGAAAATTTACGCCTGAGTTGGTAACGTGTCAAAATATTGGTAGCTCGGGTGAGTTTAGTGGCTGCGCATTGATGATGTCTCCTCGTATGTGGACGCTTGCAATTCAATTGCCAATCTCGGCCAAAAGATCAGCAGCCACCTGATTGAAAACCAACACGCCTGAGTGCTTGCACAGTTAGGCTGACACCCATGATGCGCACGGAGATTCACTTTGACTGAGTGACAGTTTAGAAGTTTATATGTTTGCTAACACTCGTGAGGCTGGCAAAGGACTGTCTTACATTCAACGGCCAGGACAGACAAATTTTCACGTTGACTAGGGACCGACAACAAATTATCCATTTGACCTGTCTGAGGATACTTTCTTGAAAATTTATCCAACTTTTGCCGATATTATTCGTCTATACTTTATGTCATCGCTAGGCCTGATAAAACAAAAGTAAATCTGTGTGCCCAAAGGCTACAGCATGGCAAAGTCTCTAACAAAGAGGTTCTTGTAAAGAGTGAGCCGTTAGAAGTTTAGCGCCTCAAATGAATTCCCGAAATCCTGAAAACAGTACTAGCCATGGTACTGTGCAATATTGAAAGGGTTGCGATTCGACGGAAGCGCTACATACACACTATAAAATCGAATTTACCCCTGCTACATTTAATTGTTGCACAAAAGTACAAGTCATGCATTTTTTCAGTCGGCATGCTTTGTTCTTAAATGTGGGCATCCACCGGAGTCTACCGGGTTTCAACACAACTGTCCAAGTGGACCTAACATGACGAGAGTAAAAGACAATCAATACTTGAAGGATTGGTGCGTATGAACGTCATATGATCTGATGTATTTTACCAGGCTAACCCAATCAGCGTGAAGTAGTTTTAGCCCACGTTTCAGGGTCTTAAGGACGTATTTTAGTAATATGGAAGTTAGCTTAGATTTTATATCCATCCATCAATCCATCCATCCAACTATCGAATAATTTGTGTATCCACTACAGATAAGAATGTAATGTAATTTGAATAAACTGAAAACTGCGAATGACTCACTGACTTGCAGGAAAGTTCAAAATGGCATTTTCGTTTGTCTTTGAGCTTTGCACTCCCATAATCCGTGACTCTGGGCGCAATGGTTGCGCAACATTTCGCGCCCTTGGAGCAGCTGACGATGGATTTTTAGCCTTAAAATAAAACTCTGGCTTTCAGTGATCATGTCTTCTGAGTGAACAAAAACTGCTACTTGGGTGTACCTAGTGTATTCTAAAGGAGTACTTTTATTTTTTCCGGAAATAACCACGCCTACTGTGATCGTCAGTATCCTGCAATAGTGAGGGACGAAGTGGCACCTCTCCTAAAACTAAGTGTATGAACCATGAGAAGTACGTAGAAATGTCTCAACCGACTTAAACATCGATATGAAATAAATCGCCGTAACCTAGGCCAATGTAAAACCAATCGATTTCAACCCAGGTGTTAAAAGAACTCATGGCAATGGAATTTAAATCCGATGAACTTGAGGTGTAAATTTAACGTAAGTTCCAAAATATCTTGAAACTAACGCAGTTTATAAAATTTGTACTCCAGGGGCAGCTTATGAAAACAAACAGCCAAATTTCCAAAAACAGGAGCTCAATAAAGATGTTGTTATTCAGCTTCGTTAGGTTCTTTTGGGCCAATATACGACCTTTTTCCATGTCAAAGCCGTTGCCTTGTTGTTGTAGCTGGACTTTAGCATGCAATAATACTTCAGATTAGATTGTCCAAAACTTAGTTCCTTATGGTGCAATCATGCTCTGCGGACAAACGGGGAGCAGTCCTTGGAGAAGAAGCGACCTCCAGCGCTGCCAGGAACAGTATTACGAGGCTATGCTACGGTAAAGCTGTACTGTCCTCTTCAACAAAAGGATAGGAAAAGTGAGACGAGCAAACTGTTTCAAAGGTATGGGAGCGGTGATGTCGCCTTTCTCAGAGAGGGGATCTGATATGGCTGAAAACATATTTACTGTGCCTTACTATTTAGACCATAAAGCGCTGCCAGCCCCTAGATGACCGGTGGGGTGTTTTTCCTAATGAGTGTCTTCCGTTCTGGTTCAAATAAACTGAGTCTAAACGGGCACATATAAATCACCCCTAGGTTAATGCTAAACCGTTCAGCTCATCACAAGAAAGGTATCTGTTTATCTCAACATTATGAGGTTGACCTGGCAAGAGGGCTTCCAGAAATAAACCAGCACAGCGATAAAAATGATGAGTCGGGCAAAGACTGGAAACGTGACCGAATACATAGCCATACCTTATGAAACCACCTGTCCGGAGTCTCCAGCGCCTCCCAGTTTACACTGGATACCGTAAACCTTAGCTAGAATGAGGACGATATACAAACACATTTGAGCACTGCTACGAAGGTTGAAAAAAATCTTGAGAAACCAACCAAACGTAATCTATCATTGGGTCTGGGGGTAAGGTTCTGGATAATTTGGATGATCGCATTCTCCGCTGAACTTGCACCGACTGGCCGCAGATCAGCTGGCTATTTATTGGTTTATCGAGGATTGCGATTTACTTGCAGATATTTCGTCACGAATCGTGTGGATATTAAATCTTACCGAAAATTACCGCACTACTCCATCGGCCTTTGGGCAACGGTTGGTTCTACAATGTAGGGGCGTACCTCTCCTGTATTAATTTGCTTGTAAAAGTCCTTGCAAAAGATTCTCAATGACACCCGAAATATTAGACTTATTACGACATTTTATTCCACCATGGTTTGCTCTGAACTTTACATGACATTGTATCGGAAACATAAATCCTAATAAGTGGATGTGGTGGGTATACACAACAGTGACAGGAAAGGAAAGTCAAGTAGGTTGTTACATCACTTTAGCGGCCTTAAATTGGGACAGAAAATCTATTCCAATGCACCCTAGGTTTATTGAAATAGTTTGTTTTAAGCAAAGTTCAATACACAAAGGAAGCTATCGACAGCTTCCGATTCCCAACTAGCCTTAAAATGCAATCACAGGTTTTGGTGCATTCACTTACAAACTGGAATCCAGAAAGAGCGTAGGATTTTGGGGGTTAACAGCCTGTAAGACCTTTGAATAATATGTCAGTTTGTAATTTCTCAAAAAAAATTCCACTAGACATTTCAAACATCAATGCATAACAGCCTCACTAGGGACGCAATGATTACATAAGGTAATCTACCTCACCAAGATCTCCGAGAGCAAACGTCAATTAATGAAAATCACTCCCCCCAATTAAGATAACTTAACTTTAGTTTTGCGAAATTTGACCTTTTGGGGACCACCACCCAACTTCCAAAAAGTACCATGGTCCTTGATGGACCATCCCTAACAAATGCCGGGATACAAAGTTCATGTATTGAGTTCCCCACATTAGGACACTAAGTAAGTGCACGACTAACTGCCAAACACACCAACTTGTTTCCAACATAGCTGAAATTTTGAAACATCACCTTTAGCGGTATAATTTAGTTCCTCCCCAAGCAAATACATACATGTTCCTGGAGACTGTTACAATAAACTCAGTTCACTACATTCTTAAGTGTCAATTTCGATTTTCGACACATAAGGGTATCCGAATTCCTTATTTCGACTTGTTTTACCCGTAAAAAAGACCGACGTTAACATCACATAGAACGCAAATCAAAAGCAATTTTTTTATCCTAAACAGGCAATCATTCCTGCTTTGGATGCGGTAAGGTCGGAACACATGTGCTTGGATTTCGATCATATGATAATTCTCAATAGTTAAATGTGGTAGGATTCTAGTTTCAGTGTGTAATGCACATCTAGCATCCTTGACCGCTTTGGAATGAGTTGGGCAGAAAGATTTATCTCTGTGTCTAGAAACCGTAAGGCCTAAGTCGCGTGTGAAGCATTTTGCGTGACAACGCTTAATGCATTAACGGCTTGTGCATCAACTGACTCAGGTTATGCATTTGTATCTCTATACAAGTATTTCATGCAGAAATGTTTCCACAGCGATTCCAACAAGGGCCACCCATGACTGAATAGATAAAATAGATGTTCTGCTTCAAATAATCCAGCCTAAATTTACTTCAAACAAAAAAACAGCCAAGGCTTAACACGAAACTCAACAATTCATACTATAATAAGGATTGCATCTACACAATGTGGTTTGCAATATTATCCTACCCAGTCAGAATCCCATATCCAATCGAAATTAAATGATCGATGATATCTCACCATATGATTCTCTAAAGGGTACAAATCCTTAAACATGATCCCTTTTTATAAAGGGGAAGACTACCTGGAAATGCTAATCTGCTCGTTAAGGGCTTTAGTTTAGGATAAACCGAATATGCTCTATTCTTGAATTTTCAGGTTTGAGTCTTCACAATATGGAGTGGTATAAGTATTGTACTCAAGTGAAACACCTACAGTGAATCACATACAATCAAAGTCTCCTACTAATGTGCAGTTCATATCTATATTCATACAAATGCTTACGCAATCTTTGTGCAGTCTTCTGAAAAGAATTTACATTTTGGCACGCCCTTCCCCTTAAGCACAATGGACAACGCTTCAGGAACATTCGTTTTCAGCTTTTTAACGGAAACCTATCTTTGGATTGTTCCATGGCAAGGTTAATGTTTTTGACGCCGGCATTAAAAAGGAGAGTTTTAGCCGTTTGCAAAACAACTTCTTCCACTTATTGGAAACGGCATTTTGGGTGCAATCTATGACAGAAATCGACCGTGACGCTCATCTGCGACAGTTTGAAAATCTACCACAGGGAAAGTTTTCTACCCATGCACTAATATCAAATGATGCTTTTTCATTCATGCATGATTCTGCTTTGGTATGTTGTACAACCGAAAAAAAGTTTCAGATGTCAACATTTTAACAACGCCTACGTTTGTAGCCATCCGTTAATCTGTATGGTTACAATTACGCTAGTTGTTGGCGTACAACTGCAACTGTGTACTTTGCATTGATCTATGTAGCCATGTAAGAATACTTTTAATGGTTTCACGTTAATCAAATGCTGCTGGTGACTTATAAGTTAGATTTTCCTGTGCAGATTACTCCACAGGTTGAGCAGCTCTCCACGTCTACCGTTGTTAATCTTAATACAGTCACAAATAAACAGCCGTCGTCTGAGTAACCAGACTTACTGAAACACAAAATGCGCTATACCTACATGTTGGATTTTCGCCTGACGAATCCATTCATTGCCCGAATTCCACCACGTTTAAACCAAACCTACTGTCTCATAAATCTACGTGGAGTTTATTCATCCATGGGTGTTTTGGTCTCCCACGCTCTTAAGGCCCAGTTTGAAATAATAGTGGTGTGAGAATACGATCTGACGCCTTGCATTCTAATTGATATACTCACCCAAACAGCCTAGACATCCACAAACATGTCCTTTCTAAAGAACCCGAATATTCCAATCCCGGATTGGCTAATGCACCCGCAAAATTCTCTGCAGGCAATGTGAGTTAAATTAATCGGGAATTCGAATACGAAGACAGTGTAATCTTCCTGTCTCAGGGCTCCTGATATTGTCGATTTTTTGGTAACTGCCGATCTGAGTCATACACTAACTCAGCACGTATCTCCTCTCCGTTTGGCAAATTGTGGTACCCTTCGGAAGCAACTTGACTGCATGAAGTTGGATTGAATATTTGTGTTCAGGTCAAAAATGATGTATATATATATATATATATATATATATATGGTTCAGAGGGTGGTTCCCCAAATGTTCCCGACTAGTCCATTAGTAATATTCAATTCAAAGTATATTAAAGTACAACCCATCTGAGCAACTCATGATTGTCACCTTGTTCAGCACTCAGCAAACCATAGGTATGCAACGCCTCAGGTTGTGTCACGATAATGTGACGTCGTGATATGGGTGTATTTCGGTGTGATCTTTTGGAAACAGGAATAGTGTAGGAGTTAACTTATGGAAGACCAATCCAGAACTAGTCACATCATTCCTTCCTTTAATTTTTCATATATATATGCCTAATATTTAGGAAAACATAACTTTTTGTCTTTTTTCGTTAGCGTACATAAGAACTGATGAGAAATAGCGCAGCAAAACTGCTTGACGGAGCATACTAACAATAATAAGGTTGTTGGAATCTCTTGGACAGCCCACGGATAGACGCAATTTTCAAAGCCGCCGTTAAACTCAGAATCTATTTAAACAACAAACTGTGCGCAAAATACCATGATTTAAGGATCGCGGTGAAATATCTTGCTCATAATATTGTTTGAATGAACACGCTGACCTTTAGACGTCTCTGATCACCAGCTCCAGTAATGGGTTTAAGCGTAAGAGATAGACTGGTTACCAGCTTTGATTGTTGTGAATCTGGGGCAACAACTATGAACAGAACTTCTCGTTGCTCCCATAAACTGCTCTTCTTTACATTCTCTTACCTCGAAAATAAAAACGCTGTTTGAGTTTTAATCTGCCTTTGTCGACGCTCTTGAAGAGCAGAGCGTGACTAGTGACACACGGGCCTTTTCCAAACCCTACAGGGCTTAATGCCGAAAATTTTTCTCATAAATTTGTCGGGCCCCATAATGCTGACCAATCAACACTTTAGGGAAAGCACAATTCCTGCAATTCAGACTCAAGCAACTCATCTGTTGCGCATCCCATCAATTTGTGATCATATGCCTCCTACCATATTGGCTTCAGTCTTCTCAACGGAGAATAGTTTGTTTTCAATAGTACTTCGGTATCTTGGACATCCCCCTATCTGACAAACGAGATGACATTTCCGTGGGACAAGATTATAAACGAGCGCTTTACGTAAAATTCACTTGAGTCTCTTGGTAACACCAAGATAATTTATACATGGGTATTTGTGGCATAGCTTTGGTTTGTTTATCAAACTTCTCTTGTTGCTAGCTAAATGCAACTGTCTTAGCAGCAATCACTGTGCAGTTGTAACTGATGAACAGTTTTTAACCTGCGACACTCATTTTCAGACAGTCACCTTGGGCACTAACCAGAGACTCCACAACAAATTATCAAAGTTTTTTTTTCAACGGACACTGCACCTCTCAAGTTTAACCCAGACTCTATAGAAACCACAGATCTGCCACACATATACCTGTGCCTCATAGCCAACCTTTAGTGTAATGCTCGTGTAAAGATAAAAATTCATCACCCGACAATGCAGTAAGGTTGACTATAGCTCACTGTGCTTTCAGCTCCTTATCAGAATTGCCGATACCATTTGCGTCCTCGAGTAACCCTGCACAATACAAGAAATGGAGTTGTTCAACCCCCATTTAGTGCAATTACGAGAATATACGGGATTTTGCTCATGTGTTGATTAAACCAATAACGCGCATTTCCATCATGCGGTAGTGTAACTAGCTTAAATAGATCTGTCAACCGAGGTGGACGCTGTAAGCATTGCATCTAGATTTTGATGTGTGTAGCGCTCAGTCTGTTTCCCTTAGAAACAAAGTTATGGTGGAAAGCGCAGAAAGAACTTGGGGCAAGTCGGCTTGTCAGATTGGTCACAAACTTTATCAGACTTACAATTCACATTGTCGTTTAACAAAGGATTAGATTCAACCGTCGTGAATGATGGATAGCTCAAATGTTCTGCTTCACACAGTGTAACTGCTTAAAAGCGGCTCACTTTCCCGTATGTATTAACATGTTTTAATTCATTGGTGTGCCGCCATCTGGGGAACAATCTGAAGTAAAACCTCTCGAAAGTAGTTTGTTTACAGCTACCACTCCGCTTCATTAATGTTCATAAACGTTGTATTAAAATCGCGTTATCAATCATATATAGCGATTTTCTAACCCGTTTTCTCAGACAAGTTCTTCGCTGCCACGCATGTTTCAATCTAAGCGCTAAAAGTGAACATATTGCTTTACTGGAGAACCCTGCTACAATGCATACTAAAGGATCCAAGAAAAGTCCGATTCACTGGAATATTTATTTCAATAAAACTGGCTGTTAGTCAATATTCTTGTTCATAAAACTCAGTAATGGACAACTGCAAAAAGATTCTCAGTCATGGCTTCCTTCCTTTACAAGCGAGAGGCCTCACACTTGGTAGCCCAAAGCTGTTGGAGCACCACTGAATGTCCTTACTCTACATATGATACCAGTTCATACTCTCCTTGACGGAAGTTGAAACACCGTACTAGATATATATTATTCTATATATACCGCACATTTGGGCTACATCATACTTATTCCAGGATGTAAACTACTGAAGAAGCCCCTAGATTTGGTATGGTTTACATAAAAATACTAATTAAATTGCACACAGTGGATGCGCAGTGTTTCCTTGAAGCACCCCAACACCCTATCACCTGTTCACAGTTTTCAAAGTGACGTTTCACAGCAGCTATGATTTGCAACAAAGAAGACTCCCCAAATATACTTATTTTCTTATACTTCATTTTTCAGGCTTACTAGGTTTGCATTTGCACACAACTTACAATTTAAGTCCTTATATTATTTTGTATTTCCTTGGAGGGACCATATCAAAATCATTTAATAACAATGTTTGTTCTAAAGGCGTTTCAGGTTGTTTGCTATCCAGTCATCTAAATAAAGCTTACCTGTCCGCTGTTCTGTGAAGCTGCAGTTATTTGTCCAAAATTCCCACAACGATTTGTGTGTCGCTCAGCTTTGTTGATCGCGCGTCATGTTTGTCGTATCTATGGTCCTGTACCACCCATATGTTGAGACCTGCATATCTCATTCATACAGGTCACGTTTAACTTACTTTCTCGGACGAAAAATTATGGTAATGTACGATTTTTTCTGCTAAAAACGCTTTCCTCATATTCGTACAACTGCTCATTATAGCCGTAATTAGGTACCTTGGAAGCCCAGGCTCCGAAATTAGGTCACTGCAAAAGTGGTTGCGTTGCGTCCCTAATAATGGAATTTAACAAAAAAATCCGTGTTACAAAAAGCTCGCTACACTGATAGTCAAAGGAAGCGCTGATATGAGCCGCTTGAAATAAATTCACAGCACTTACAGGGCTTTTCACTGCATAAGGGCGCTGGAAACCCCTCGATAGCCAACGGCCTGTTTCGAACTTCTCAAGACTGGTAACGTGGCGCACTTCTAGAAATTCGGCCAATCCTATATTTTATTTGAGCGACAAATTGGACACAACTTGTAAAGTCCCCTGAACTTTGAACTAAGCTGATGTTAAAGAGGAACACAACCGAATTCAAGCTGACACCATCGTTGGTGATATGTGAGCCTCAGGGATGGTGAACCTTTTTGTGGGCTGTCAAAGAGGTCTCAACAACCTTGAGAGTAGTGTTTCCCTTAGAAAATATGCTGGAATATCTCGAATATCATACCAAATAGGACGATAGCCTTGGTTGAACACATTTAGCTAAAAATATCTCAAACAAAATATTCAGCTAGGATTCTGCTAGATTCTGTTAACATAAGCTTATTTTGAAACTAAGTGCATTTTTCCATGCGGCTTGATCAAAAGCAGCAACACTTCTTGCTCTCACTAGCTCACTTTTCAAAACTCATTTTGATTATCCAAAAATACGAATTACGTTTTGTAGTATTCAGTGGTTTCAAACCTTTTGAGCAATTATCTGCTCATTTGGGTAGCACCACCGGTAAGCTCGAAGTATAAATCCTGAAGAGTTTGGTAAACAGAAGTGTTGAAAGTCCATTCCGAAAGGAGAATAAAGTGTCACATTTTAAAAGTCATCCCAATCCGTAGCATAATATATAACCAACGCGTGTTTTCTTCATGCCTGCTACCTTCTGAATAGTAATTCATAAATACATATTTACTTCAAAGGCTACGAACAACGCACAATGCAACAAAGTGTGGACCTGATTAATCTTAACAGTATGGCCACCGCATGATGTGTTTACTTTTACAAAACAGGATGGGTTTACGTACTTTCTAAACTCAATGTAGCCACGTTATTAAGCCCCCAAATTACTGGTTGGAATGTCCAAACCGAACCCTGGCATCTAAACTGCTCCTGTCTAGACTTGTGCACCCCGGTAGTATTTCAGTCGTCGAAATTGCTTCTGGTGACATGACAGCTGTGGACCAAAACGGTGTTGCAGATGAACGACTATGTTTTGCTTCACATACTCCCTGGCAACTTATTTTTGGTGTTAAACAGCACTTCTATCCATACACACTCGGAGTATTAGGAGTTTCTAAGTATTTTACGGTGTGTGGAAATATACGCAGAGGTAAATGTTACCTGATTAGTTGTCCTCTTATTTGAGGTGCACTGACTCCAAAAAACTGAGACCTTAATCACATTGAGATCAAACTGCGTGCAAGAAATCAGTTCCTGATAAATCATTTCTTTTGTTGACGACTGTTCAAAACTTGATCAAGTCCAAGTAAGAACGTAACGTTCCAGCACAATAATTCAGAACAGCATCCAGCATTTCAAAAATTACCATAGCTCCAGCATTTGCATTCGTATTGCTTCAAAAAATAACTGGTTTATTGCTCCTGATAACGGTCAAAAATGGTACAATTTATGGAACCGCAATCTGGAATTCGGTGTTAAAAGGGCATGCAATCCAAATATTTAAATCACTGAAATAAAACAACTGTACACGTTTGTCAGAAAGTCTTTTGTCTAAAAAGTTGCCTCGTGTGACACCAGCAGTACCAAGAACTCAGGCGGAGAATCCTATTAGGACAATTAGTCATGTTGCTGATTTGTCTGGAGTAATTCCAGACTGTGAGTGAGTACCAAGGACCTGCCGTTAGACCCTGGCTTGTGCGACACCATGACTGTCTGAAGAGTGCTTTTGGATAGATATCGCAATTCTCTACAAGTAATACTTTTTGAAAGTCCCAACCAATAATTCTTGAATGACAGATTAACCGGCGAGTAAACTCGCATCAGAGCTCCTAGAGGTGACGCGTTTTTAAGCAATGGACATTTTCTGTTAGAATTTAACGCCAATTCACCTCTCCCAACGCTCTGCCAAGCGTGGAGTATACGCATAGTCTTGTTATGCTACACTTCTATGGATTTGATGTTTACTTTCTCAAAAAATATTTTTTTCATGGAAGAAAATAGTGGTGTTTAGATGACGGCAAGTTGCCATAAATGTTTCTATGCATTTTGTAAGAAATCGACACAATCGGTCACGAATTGAGCATCTTTATAAAGGTTCCACTACACTAACCTCTTATCAACGGAGTCTACAAAAAAGTATCGCCACTGCCATCCCGTCTTGACAAGTACTTTTAGTTTTTTACGGGAGTAAAAATACCTATCAACTATTCCTCAAAAACCAATAAAAATCTGTCCAAAATCGCGGTTAACACACCGGTAAAAAAACCTTTGTAAATGTGATTTTACGTATTTAGAAGTAATCCACAAATAGTTTGAAAGTTAAATTGTCCTCGTTTTGCTGCGAGCGATTTTGTTTTTTGGAAGCCTCTTCCTGAAGCCTCTTCGCGCAGTGAGGATCAGTCTACCGGTTAAAGGCTACTCTTCACAAATACGTTTTGCTGTTTCGTTGGTAGGTATTGCAAGCAACGTTGTATGATTAGAAAATATTTTCGTGGCTTCAATTAAGCTTTATGTGAAATTAATATCACAGCTTAAGTGACGTGATATATCGGTAAACCCTCCTGCAACCTGAAACAACAGAACGCTGACAGCACAGTTGCTATGACTCTGATAATTTGTCACTGAGTGTAGCCGCTATAAATATGTGAAGATGTGCATTAAAAAAGCCATGTTATATTCAAAACAAAGACAATGAAGCATATGTTCAAGCAAATATAGCAATTTTGGGCTTCAGTAAACCAAGGTTATACGCGATTGTGTATACTAGTAACGAGTAAGACATTACCATTCTCAGCCGCCGATACAGACACTTCTAGATGTGAGTGTACTGACCGAATTTCTTTCAATTGTTACCGATAAACCTCGTGGTATATGTGATCTTGCCATGTCCATTTAACTACAAAAAAATCTGCAATGAAGCTTGTGACTCAGTATACTAACTCTGAAAATTGCTGTAATTTGTTTTCCACCATATGTCAATGTACAAAGCCTGCAGCCATCAAACTGCATTCAAAAGCAGTTAACTGAGTCCCTCGCAGATAAATTCCTGTACTTCCTGTAGTTACTTGAAAAACGTTTCATTTAGATGCTTCAGCAACATGAGGTTGTTTCAAAGCCATTGTCCATCAACATACTAAATTTGGTTCGTTGGCGGTTTCCAAGTACACAATAACCGCGGTTATAAATTTCGCACATCCTCAGTGGTTTGGTGTAAACAGGACTTCGAAGACATCCGAAGCGGTGCGCGTTACGCGTTTCGCTGGTCTGCCAACAGTTTCAAACGGGAATTTAAATAACGGAGAGCTTAGAATATTTGTTCCAGTCTAATAGATATTATCTTTCTTGGAACGAGGCTGTAAAGGTCTTTTTTATTTTCACGAAAAATTTAAAATGCAGTCCAGTTTTCAAGAAAGTCTGGAAGAGTTGCTGAAAGCTTCCATTTTTTAACATCACAACTTTAGTTCTGTGGTAGGGCAACACGTCATGCTGTTTTTTTTCTGGATCAGAGCATCCCAATTTCCATTCAGCTAATATCCTATTCGCTGGTTTGAAAGGTAAACATAAAATACCTTATAAGTTGGATAACCCGGGTCGTACTAACTGAAGTCGTCACTAGTGAGAAACAGAAAGCATCAATCTGATAGGTTCCAAAGAGCTTTGCAATTGCCTACGGATGTCAACTACCCTCTCGTTCTGTCAGTCCCCCCGGTAAAAGGTACTTTGTCAGAAGAAGTAGGCTCCCACACATCTATTATCACGCGTCTGTATGTAGGTATGTCTGCGTGTGCTTGTTCGCTCTCTGCAATCTGTGAGTGTGTCTCTCGCCCGTTGCGGGAATGTGGTGGAACTTCGTTGCTGTTATATTTGGAAGACAAATACTGGTTGAAACTGAAATATGCTCTGTGGACTATTCACGTAGATCAGAAGTAGCGGGAGAAGATGACACCTTAAAAAAAGCTGGAATATGAAATTTTCTCAACACAATTTTTGGTAAGTTAAACATAACTCACCGATAATTCTATCCGCTTGAGAATGAAACCTCGGTGAGATTCAGAATGTGTGTGAAATGGAAAATTGTGGCTTTTCTATCAGCTTGGCTAATGCTCTACCACATTTTGATAAAAAGCAATGGTGAAGCAGAGTTTGAACTCAAGTCCTAGCCCCAAATACACTGACCTTCTACTAGGTAATGCTGTCATAGAAATTTTTTATTACACTCAGCGAAAACACTGTGCCGGAAAAACACTGCGAACTTAGTTATTTCTTGTATTTTCTCTATTTGGCTTAGGCACGTTTCTAGACAGATTTTAGCTGTTAGAAATTCTAACTAACTACTCATTTCAGATCTACATGTATTTCTAAGTTTAAAATTAAAGACTGAGGCGTCTGTTTAACAGTATCCAAAAATCCCACAGTTTTGGTGCGAAACCCTTTTCGAGTGCTTTTAAGGTAACCACAGATTGTCCTATTTTACGCGTATTAACATTTTGTATTGTCACACAATGCTTTATGGTCACCATTATGTTGTACGTATCATATATTTTGCCAGTCCTGATGCTGCGATAAGCCAAGGCAAACTCAGGAGAAAAAAAATTTTGCAAAAAATACGTTTCTTTCCTTCCTTGATTCCCATACGTATGATAGTTTCAAAGGAAAATCCCATTACTAAAGATGTTACTCTGCCAATCAACCAGTGGCCTGTAAATTCGTTTAACTAATATTTGCGAAACAATCCCTGGTTTTTTTGTCCACCAAGGTGGAAACACACTTGAAATCATGTCCTCTATTGAGAGTAAAACACATTGCTTCACAAAACGTTTCACGTCTATTGATTTTGTCTATTTGAATAATTCATAAAAATCAGCTTTGGGCGTGAAAGCATGTCAAGTTTGTGGCGGTGAACGCGCTTTTCCTTCCGAATCGCCGAAAAAACTACAAAATCAAAACTCTCTCGGTTAACTAGACACTTTAGCCAAATTACTGCTCTTAGTTTCATTGTAATATGCGTCCTGGTTGTCCATGGTGAGAAAAGCCAACCACTCATCGATCGGTCTGTCGAATGTGGGTTATGCTGTCGAAGCATTGTGGCACTGTGTAACCGTTCGGTTCTGTGTAAAGTGCATGAAATATGACAGTGACAGAAGAGTCAAAAGACAAACAGAAAGTGGTATCCACTATCCTGTACAATTTACAAATGACATTGTGGGTTTTTTGTTCTCCTATCCTAACCTCCTTCAAGTTTCAAACCACATTCCGTAGGAGACATTTAATTCAGACATTTGAACTGTCAATCAACAAGCTGTGCAATGTGACGGACTGGTCACATGTGACCGTCGATCGTTTAAATCATATGTGGCTTGTTGATCAAACAACACATCGCTGCAGTCCCACTGAGTTGTGGTGAGAGATCATGAAAGATGATATGGAAGAACCTCGAGCATATTATTTAGACCAACCAAAATACTATCATCAAGAACAAGGGCGGATGTGCCTAGCATTGTGGCCTATTTGCCGGTGAAACACAAATGCATGAAATTCAGCTAGGCGAAGCATTCGATGCAGTTGTTTATTGGTCTTCTTTTTGTTTCTTGATTCTGAGTGTGTCTGAACAGTTCACGTTTATTCGAACAATGGCTGCATCCACTCGCAAGTGTTTTGATGGGCTAATGATTTCTGTTTCTGTTGATCTTCACTCTTAATTTGTCCGTTTGTCTGCCGAAAACCCTATCGCATCTTTGCTGAAAGAGAATTAACCAAATCCATAAATAATTATCATTGAAACAGCTAAGCAGTAAGCGGTATGCAGCTCTTTAGTTAACCTAGACCTGAGGACGTCAACATTTAAAGACTTTCCATAATATACTTTCATCCCAAGATTAGACAGGCGGATAAAACGAAGTAAGCTTATCATTTCTTTGAAATTACGCCTTTCTACACGCCCTCAAGTATTCGGGTAACAGTGATGTCTTTAAAAGTATACTGTCCTAGGCAATGACTAAAAAACTGTTAAAATGAGAGCAGTATACCGAAGGCTTTTACGTTCGCTGTTGACTTGGTATCAACCCCGCATTGACGATGTCACTTTGATTGGTGATGAAACGTTTGCAATGCAACTGTTAAGCTCGGCAAACGGACCAACAACCAAGCTGCGCACCCGAGGTGCCTATATTCCGCAACATTGTCAATTACGATCGTGTCCAGCATTCGACTCGAGTAGATAAGTAAGCCGGACTCTGCCTTATTCTAGGCTCTTAGAATAACCGGATTGATTTGATCTATTTCCAAGGAATTCATGACCCACTGTTTTGGAGAAAGGATTGAGATGTGGTTCAAAATAATTTGGAACTCTTTTAACAAAAAATAACAACGGATTGTTTATTGCATAACAACTGATCAGCAGAGGAATATACCTGCCGGAACCACTGAGGCAAACAACACTCATTGAAGTAAGGTCCAATTAAAAACTGGGGCCTACAATCTGGCACCAAGTCGCGTACTTACGAAAAGCTGGCCGTTGTGTTCAGTAATATCTGATAGGCGACGAATATCCGCTTGAAAAGGTGAAGAGACTGGTTTAATTTGATTGTCAGATTTAAAGGCCAAAGAATATAAAATACCAGCTTGTCGTCCCTTTAGGTGCATCATACCAGCTACTGCACCATACGAACACAACTTGGTGTTCTTCTGAATGTCTGGTGAATACATTCTCGGAACCAGTATGCTTAGTGCAAACGAGCATGTGCGGTGTGTAATGACACTAGTTGCTTTGTGATTTTCGTAGATGTCCATAAAAATGAAACCCGCAGATTCACTTGATTGTTAGGGATGCTGACCAAACAAGCAGACCGTTTCTGAAAAAAGAGAACATTGAGTATGTCTCGATTCATATTCTTGTTCTTGTAACGATTTAAATGGCGACTTTTAGAGTAGGAAAAACACTAAATTAAATGACATTTACTTCTTTATTACCCTGTATTTTCGATTAATAAAAGCCTCATTCTGTCTGCAAAAGATAAACCTATTGTCTATTAAGTTCTGGGCTGGTGGGTTTACGGACTCTTTAATGTACTGAAAAAATATAGTCTCGTATTTAAAATACATAGAAATGTGAGCTTACTCATCTTGCTTGTCAAACATCCTTGTCTTGCTTCAGAATAGCTGCGGATAGCAAGTTCTGATATTTTTTCAGTTTATACACGCAGCAGCGCGGTATGTATCATATCTTGAACGTACTTTACCAAATGGTTTTCACAACACCTTTGTTTGATGTGTGTTTTACGTGTGTTTCGTGTGGACGCATGACTGTCCTTAGACCAATGCGACTGGCATCCGTGTATTCGGGTTTTATTTAAAGATGCGTCTGCAACAACCTTTTACCTGCAACGATCTGGATGTGTGGGCATTGCGGGGGTTGGGGCGGCAAAATGCCAGAACTCAATTTAATGTGGTTGCAAACATAGATAGCCCAGTATTTCGCTGACCATGGTATAAAAAAGGATTATTCACAGAGGCCGATGGTTCGCATTGTAAGCATACTTCACAAAATTAAGCACAGTTCTCTACACTCAATCACCTTTTCCCGGTGGTCACTGGTTTAAACCACACGAACGTAAAGTTCTGATGCGTTGGTAAAGAGCGAAACAATTTTCCACTGCTTAGGATGACTTCAAAATAAAAGTGTGCTGGAGGATTGGTTTCCATGGCAGTAAACGTTGGTTCACAGTTTGTCGTGTATCTTATTTTAAAAACGTTATTAGTAATAGCCTTCTCCAACAGAATTACTCTTCCCAAAAATCGCTAACCCTTAATACCTTGCCCAAATTTATGCGAAGGACCTTAATTTTCAGCTAGTTTGGATGCAAAATCCATGGAAATAGATTTGTTTAGGGCTGTCCATTTTTTGCTTAACTTGCACTTCTGTCCAGTAACATTCATGGGTTTGATTTTTATCGCGGATACATTTTTTTGACAAAAAACTTTATCCGATGGAGATTTCTAAATTACTACACACTCATTTTTGGACATTATTGACACCGCCTACTGCTTTCTACTTTCACTGTCATTTATATCCTCAACAATATTGACGAACTTTGTAAAAATAAACTTCCGACTCCACTTTGTCTATAAAAACCGCCATACCTCGTTTGTTTTCAACATCTGAATTTAAAATTACTCGCTTTTTCCGAAATACCGCAGAACTGCGCAAACGTATGGTATTAGGTGTAACAAGACCCAAATTTCTCAAAGTGCTAAAGAGCTTTGTAAATGCTCACTAGTCAACTGGGCTAGAAACGGATGCAGGAAGCTTTTACGCTCTGTCTCGTGTACTTAGGTTACTCTAGTTTAAACTAGTAGAATTACAGCGCACGAAGGATTCATTAAATCACATGCCTCACTTATAACATTGGCGATACTGTCCATAAGTGAATAGGAAGAGATGAAATTTCCCAATTTCCGAAAATGGCATTTGAATCACACGCGCTTTAAAGCGCTTCAGAGTATTGCATCGAGTGATCTTCGCGGTAAACGAACGTGACTGAAATAATTGATAAATCCGATCTCACAACGATCCTTCGTTAGCGTACTGTTGTTTACGGTGAGTATTATTAATTGAACTTGGGCGTACTTTGTATTCAAAGCAGACAAATTTCGGTGTGTCCGTTTGAGCACTCTAAAACAAGATGCAGAGTTTTTCTAATTTTAGCTGGATTTCCTGGAAGCAACTTAGTCTAGTACGTGTGTATGACTACGAATTCGAGTGAGAGGTCGCCGCGTCGATATTTCAAGGACACCTGTTTTACGAGACAGTCAGGCTGGAATTTAAACGCCCTTGTCTAATTAGAAATATTCACTATCTTTTATCAAAACATGGTGTGCATTTTTGTGAAATTTTAAACTAAATTGTTAAACAAACATTTTTCCGTTTAAGATGTTGAACGTTTTTTGCTGCTATACATTAACTCTGGGCCGCACCTTTCATAGCGGACGTCAACATCTTTCCAAAAAAGTAACAATCATTACAACAAGTCCTTACAACACAAGCAGCACTTCCTGAGGAAAAAATATGACTAGCCATATGTAATAATTTAGAAATTTCAGTTCCAATTTCATATCACGCCAGAATTTAGTTAAATTGGCCCATGCTACCCATCGCATTTACTGCCACAGTGGAAGCATTCAGTGAAAAAGACCCCGAGTATATTCACTATCTAGAAATAAAAACGGGCTTTAATAATGTCAGATAAAAGTGTTCATTTTAACAGGTGCTACCACGTGTTTTTTGAATTTATGGTAGGTGGACAAAAACCATCTGCCCAAGGAGGAATAGCTTACATCATAATAAAAAAACCAATCTTATTAGTAATAAAAGTACCAAAGTACTGGATGAATGACTTCGAAATTAGTGGTTCCTTCCTAATTCGTAGCAAACAGTAAATAGGCGAATTTTTTAGTTTTATGGACCATGTGACCTTGAAGTAAAAACATACTTCTTTTCTCCGAGTTATGGGTTTTCAGGGTTTCATGACACAAAGGTCATTCAGATATTTGGGAAAACCACTTAAACTTTTGTATTGCTTTCGGCAAGACAGCATCGTTACCCAAAATATCCAGCAAACGTTGCAATGTCTAAATATTGGTAGCTGTAGATCAGGTGGCAGTTAACCCACCCAGCCGCGTACTGCCGACGTTTCCTTGCATGAAAAGTTTGATGAAATGTATGCAGGCCAACTGCCAAGCCCAGACCAAATGTCACTGCCAGATCAAATGCCACGTGATTAACATCTACAGCGGAAAAACTTACTGAACAGTGAGTGGGAAAACTGGTAATGATAAAACGATCACGAGAATGATGATCTTCGTGCCGACGATGATGATGATGATGTTGATTTCGGCTGAGATAATAGGTTAGTAGCCCGCAATGTCTCTTAGTTCTCTGAAGTAGATGTTTCAAAAACGGAGAAGAGTATCAGTAAAGAAATATAATACAGGACTGTACGTCTATGCCTTCTATTGTATCACGTAGCTCGAACTACCACTGTGAGGAATAGCTTTGCACTAGCAATCACAATATTACTAGCAAACAGCCTATTAATCTTCAAATTATTAGCATCAGTTTTGTTTTGGTTGTATCCACAATATACAAACAGTTTCAAGAGAACACTATAAGTCTTATTGCTTTAAGCCTTGATAAGTGGCCACTGATCACATATTTATCATGAAACGTTTCAATGAGCCCGGATATTCTGTTGTGAACTCGAGCTGCTCATGTGATCCGAGCACAATAACAGCTTCAAGTGGTGTGTGGAATGTTGATCACAGATCACTTCGGAGTATGTATTGACATATTGGGGTGCATTATTCAGATTAACATCCTACGAAGAACATGCTTAAATGCCTTGTGTATAAGGCCAACAAAAACTTAGTCGTGGGTATCAGTGGCTGTTTTGGAATCTCGTCAGTCAAACGACTGCCACACGCTAATATGTGCGTGACAAAAAAACATCATGAGAAATTACCATGACACATTTTAAACATAAATCAACTAAATTTGTTAAGATCCAAGTTCCAGGTGAAAAAGTCGACAAAGTACTTCTTATTCAGCGCACCTAGCAAGATTACAGGGGTATCCAGTCGAGGAATTCGGGGGAAGGACAAAAAACTAAGTAGTTGTTAGGATCTGAAGGAGTCATGGTTGATGGTGATATTGTTCAGAACACACTGAAATTTTCGACGACCTGTGGAGAAATACCTCAATCCGAAATTTGAGGATGGAGATGCTAATACATCATACTCCACAATTACTGTGGATGGTCATCGACATGCGATGCAGCAGTTATATTGAATTTCATATCTTTCTAGTGTCTACGCACATGCTTACCGGTAGATTATCTTGCTCAACATAGATGTATTAGGTAATATGTTGGAAAACTTGCATAATACGCTCTGAAATCAAGCTTATGGACGGCTGTTCGTGGTCTAATAAACCCAGAATGATCCTTTTGGATTACGGTACACATCAAACTCAAATGGACGGCCCTCTGAAGAACTTAGTGTGCAAGGATAGTTCGAATGAAATGGGCACCAAAAACAGAGTGCATTTTCTCTGGGATAAATTTTGTGGCGTATCCAAGCGACCCTTGGGTGTTACTGCCGCACAAATGTAGAGTATTCTAGTGAGCTGTTTGTCAGCATGTTACAAACACGGCAATAAAGTATTTGATGAGGTGATAATGGCGTCTTTGTGTACCGCACAAGCGTTTATGATAAAGAAAAGAACTAGAATTTTCACCAACGCCAGACCACATACCATACTTATGTTTTATGTGATGGAGGAGCGTTTAGCTGTTGGAGATTCTATTACAAGTGATCCATGCACCAGTAGGTGCAAGATTGTTTGCTGTTTCTTGTAGAATGTCCGGAATTCACTTTGCTGAGGTGAATAAAAATCGACTTGAAAAATTTCCAATCGCTTTATCACAAACCTTGAATTTTCCAATCTGATGTTTTTGTCGAATTGTGTCTGTGTGTGTGAAAATATTGTGTAGAGAAACATTGTGTATCACTTTTATTTTTATTGCGGAAGGTCTGCGATTTTTGCCTTCTCAATTTTTAGGGAGAATCAAAATCGTGGTGGATTCCAATGTAGAATATGCAGAAGGCTTGTCAGTTATTCGAAAAAGGTTAGGCAGATTTGTATGGCACGATGCAGATCAGAATTATCAAACCAACTCAAATAATTTTCTTGTCCTGCAGAAAAAATAAATGTTCTTTTGCATAGTCGCCGCTAGAAGCAACGTAAAATCACATGATTTGTACTGCGAGAATGATGACTGGCCTTCTAGTCATAAAGTGGTCATAGTTAAACGACAAGGATCTTGGCGTCTAGTCAAAATAAACTAAAATTAGCAGAGAACACGGACATGCAATATTTGACCGAGTGATGGCGTATAAGCCACTCTACATAAACATTGAAATTGGGCGTTAGCTACCTTCGGTAGAATGACGAATCAAGTAGAGGAGTATCGCTTTTTCAGCTGAGGCTTCGTCCTGTAAGTGGGGTCAATCTACGCTGAAAACCTGAACACCAAAGTATCTCTGTTCCATGTTTATTGGGAATCATCAGTAATGCGTTTCTGACGAAACCCCGGAAGTTTCAAACAGTTAACTATAGAAGGGTAGCTATGCCGAACGCCACATTCGACAGAAGCTCATTTCGACTGACCAGTCGTTGCGCGTCTACCGAGAACACTAAAAGAATGGAGATGGAAGCACCAACAGTTTACCAAAGGCGTCACCTCAATTTGTTACAAAGTGCCTGCAATCGAGCTATTGCCGTTGGCGGACAGTCAAGGATCTGTTCCCATGTCGACTTCTGGCGATTTTTGAGGATTGAGCAAACCTCCTGGGATTATCGGCTTTTCGGTTGTATTATACTTGAGCTACCGTAGGCAAAACTCCAAGTCTTTTGATAATCCCAAAGATTTGCAAATAGGCCAAAGCCAGATCATGTTGGAGAAAAATTTTTCGCAGAGTACTTCATGTTTGCCGCACTCTGGGAAACATTGTGCTCCACAGAATATTTGCACATGGTTAATGGTCAGCATACCCATGTAATCTAAATTTTGAAAATCAGAGAATGTTTACTGTACCATGTGGAAAATCCTGCATTGTGATAAGGTGACATCGGTTTCACCCCTGGTAACTCATGTCACTTGTTGGTCTAGCTGTCGTACTACTTGGAAACAGTAGTGATAAGTACATCCGTGTATTGCTTGTGAACATGTTATGGGTCCACCTGGTTTTGGTTCACGTGATATCGCTGGATTCTTAATCGTTAGATGTAATTTATAAAGTTGAAGGATGCCAAGAGAGCCTAGACAGAACGCTTGAGGCAGCCGTCAAAAATGACGGCGATATTATCACTACAACCCTTTGTAGCAGTTGCGTATATATTTTCTTTCTGATTTGATTAGCCAAAGGAATGCTCTAGGAACTACTGTAACTAGTTCACTCAATCTAAAACCCTGCTGGCATGAAAAAAAGATGGAGTACAACCTCCCCAGTGAGTGCAACTTGGTAACGGTCCTTGAAGACGCGAATTCGGTAGGACCATTTGCAATACGTATCTTACGAATCTCCATGGAGATGCAAACCAAGACTTCACAGCTAGTAGTTGGACAGTTAACCACACGACCAAATGCGGCTAATCAGCCGAAAGATTAAACGGCACTTAGGCAGTATATAGCACCACTCGTTCCTAAATCACGGGAATGAGATCACATGACCACGTGTTGACTGGCCGCTCCTTGTACAACCAACACGTTACAAGTAGCTTGGTGGGAGGATAGTTCACACGACGAGTGAACCTCCCATCTGAGTAGTCGGCACTTGAGAAGTCAGTCAACGCTTAAGCACATGATTTGAACCCCTTGACTGAAGAGTCTGTGGCGACCCATCCAGCCGATCCTGGCCAGAGCGTTAAGTGCCAAAAACCATCCGGGAGATGGGAGCTTGGATCTCTCTGGTGATTTGTGATATGCGCACAGCTTTCCGGCCTTTGGCATAGACTAGCTTCACATACTGGACAAAGTCGCTACTGAAACGCTGTTATTGTTCTTGTTTGTGACCCCCTCGAATGATGAACGGCACGTAAAATCTGACTCAAAAATATCTGAAACTATATATGCAATTTTATTAGTGAGTGAGATTTTTTCGGGCAGTACTTATTAAAAACGTGTCTAAGCAAACCTGATGACCGAGTAATGGAAATCTGGAACGGATTTCTCACCCATGGTTGACACAATTGACATTAACATTAGTTTGTGTGTTGCTCCACCATATGCCGGCGTAATAACAAAAGCTGGCATTTAAGTTGTGAATGGTATTGGTGCTGCAGATGCACGTGGTCCATATCGATCGCGTTTCACATCAGTTCAGTCCATTCCAAAAATAAATGGCTTAGCAGCCCATCAGCTTTGATGCTCACGAGGTGCGGTTTATTTCTCAAATACCCACGAGATGTTTTCGTTAAGTGTATTAGGCTGGCCTTAGTGTAATCGAGCACGAATATTGCCAGTATTCGTCTCGGCAGTAATTGTACCAAAGGTTACAGTCGATAGCGACTTAGGAGTATTTTCAACCTTTGAAACATTGTGCGATACAATAAGTTGGCAAAATCAATAACTGCCTTCTAAAGCATGTCATGCTCAAAGTCCATCAAACTGACCTGGCTGCATAATCTCTATATAACCAAAGTAGTACTGTGGCATGCAGTCAAAAGGCGGAGGTAATTTGTTAATCTTATTATTATACGACAATTGATTTGGACGTTCTGTTGGTGAGTCACTCTAAAAAACAAATACATTTGTTGAGCAAGCTAAGCTTTCTTTAAAAAATGAAGTTAGAAACT
Organism: Opisthorchis felineus; assembly: GCA_004794785.1. Lineage (NCBI taxonomy): Eukaryota > Metazoa > Platyhelminthes > Trematoda > Opisthorchiida > Opisthorchiidae > Opisthorchis > Opisthorchis felineus. The sequence continues at coordinate 209,822 of SJOL01006409.1, read as the reverse complement.
AGGCCTTTCAACAGTCCTAAGCGCCAAGGTTTGTTTTGGGCATACATAATCCAGCACTCTCCACATGAATGTGAAACCTTTTTGGAGTCTGGTAGAAGCTGGAAAGTGTAGACCGTTATTTTACGATATCGTCACAATTCAAGTATATCGGCTGAGGTTTGACTAATTTACCAATCAATCCTCCTTTTAGAACAGAAAAATGGTCTATCATACTGTAGTTGGGCCGTCATTTTGTACACCTTCTCAGCTATGGACGCCCACGGACATACATGAGCAGTTATTTACGCTATTGATCAGCCGTAATCGGATGGTTGTGTGTAAACTACCACAACGTAGGTCGCGGTTTCGGAAGTCCCTGGTGTTTAGTGGGACGCGTGCTGCCGATAATATCCAATAAGGATAAAGCAGCTCTACAAAGATTCCCGGCTCTTCAGCATACATTGCCTTCACCTACAGAACATAATTTCAATTAGAAAGTTAACAAATCTTCCCAGACTATCATCAGTGTGTAGGTAGCTTAGGGGAAGAATAATTTCACAAGATGGTGAAATTTTCAACTTGAAAGTCGTCCCAAGAGCAGCCAATCGATACTTGAATATGCTGCGTGGTTCCTGTGGCTGAAAGATGAGTGGTGTGATTTCCTGTCTAAGTGTAGGTTGAGCAAACTGCTGATCATCGGCTCCTGGTCACATGGTTGAACGTGTAAATTACCAGAATACAAGTCACGGGTTCGGAACTCCATGGGGTTTCACTAGATGCATACTTCTTATGAGTCCTGATAGGGAGGAATCAGTTGTACCTTGTTTCAGCGTAAATTGATGGAGGAAATCACAATCTGAATATTGGGGCAGACCTGAATAACATATGCCAATAATCTTAAAAGTTCATCTGCCAGCAGAAAGTGATCTAGTTTACCGAGAAGAACAATATACGTTTTAGGGTGGGCATTCTAATTCAAAGACTGTTACTCAGCCTGAGATAAAGTTAGGTTTTTTGCTTTTAGAAGCTCTGTGGTGATGGTACGCAAATTACTAAGCAAACATTATTCAACCTCAAGCTCTTATTTGCCGCATATTTTGGCTCATTAGTTTTTGTCCCGAGGTAATAATGATTCTGTACATCCTAAAGGGCGATGACTTCTAGTCTTTGGATTCTGAATATTTAAAGAGATTCGTCCTAAATTAACCACCTAGTTCAATATTGGGATGCACATACCATTGACCTGTTTTCTCCCACAGAGAATAAAACATAAAGATGTCCTTTCATTTCTTTGCTTCTCGTTAGTTTTCTGCGACCTTGTTCATCAAGAACCAGCAAAAGCACCGGAGCATGTCCGTTGTATCCCGCACTCGACCTTTCGAACGTAGACTATTATGAGCCTTCTGGTCTTTTCACCTAACTAAATTTCACCGGTTGAGGTCATATCGCAGCTAGCAGCTTGCGGTCTCCCGCATAATCAAACTTGAAAGCCGTATAAATTGTTTTTCTATACAAGAGTTTGATAAACTTTGCCATAGTTGTGTTTGCTGTCCAAATGTTTGTCGTAGAGAATGATTTGGTAACCGCACATGCTACTATGGTTTTGAAGTTTCAAACTCCCAACTACCAGAGAAGGAGAGACACAAGACCTGGTCGACTCAGAGTTGCATATAAAAAACGTGACAATCATTGATTCAGTTGGCATCCGGCAGGCAAAGAAATGCGAAACCTAGTATTCCATTTGGGCAATGTCACTTGCTTTGGACTGGCATCGGCCACCTGAGAGAAGTAACCAAAACTGATTATGCAACCTCTAGTTAGATGAGAATGCGTAGGCTTAGGCAACTCCTGCATATGTACTCACGAAGGAGAAAATAGGGGAATAAAACTCTGGGACGTTGGACAGTCAACGTTCAGCAGTTCAGCTTGGTATCACACATAGCCATTCGAGCATACACTAGCTCTCAGGTCGTTTCACTGCCCTGTGGATCAATGAAAACAAATCCTATGCTTGGTAGAGCGAATGTACAATTGTTTTGTCTACAGCTGCACAGTGACTTCAAATAAAGATGCGCAGTTGAGCGGCACAACAAGAAATCGTGCAATTACCCGGACTGAAAGGGTCGTATGAAGCATATGATGCAAACATGTTACTTTATGTATGCTGCGGTGCCTGCGAGTTAAAAATGTCGACTGTTCAGCACGTTACGTTTATCGAAGACATTGAAATCAGCAATGCATTGAAGTAGTTGGCCAGATGGACATACACAGATGGGCACACACACCAGATGGATGCACATCTAATCCTATTTTGTCAACTCCTGGTTGATGGCTTATACAGTTGGCACGTAGAGAGTACAGTCTGCTAGCAGAAAATAATGCAAACATTAAAAGAGGTTGCGCTTTGTTGGTCTGGCTGATTGATTTAGCAACAACATCGAGCAAACCTGCATGAGTGTGACTCACATAACTCAGCCTGTAAGAGCATATGCCCGCAATGCACAGGGCTGCAAGTCTGGATGCAAAAATCCTAGAAGTGGAAACAATCTAACAGAAAAACATACGCCAATTTCTGCGGCGGTATCATGCGGAAACAGCATGAATACTTTCAAGAAGTCTGTGCGTAAAACACTTGATTTCAGCATCACGCGTCTCCTCTTACGATAAGGAAAACCTTATTTCGTGTGCCATGCTTCATACCATTATTTGGTTGCAGAGAGACTTCATGATCCTGAAACTCGGTGACTTGAGAAGTTGTTTCGTGGCAGATGTCTCGGTGTTCACACGTTTAAACCTCTTACTCAAAATATGGGCTCACGCTGTTTGGTCAGCGTACTTATCCTTCGATGTTCCAGGAATTTCAAACACTCGTTTAGTCCAACTTGAATTTGCACAATCCTTAAAATGAATAGTCGGTTGGTTGAAAGTGGTATGTTTGGCCGGCTAAAGAAAATAGGGCTTTTCCAGTTTCTTACCAAGTATTTTGATTCCTTCTGCTTCACGTCCTATTAAATCGCTCTCCTGGTGCTTTGGCCGCATCAGTAACTCCTCAAGAAAATTACTTTGGCTCAATCAACACCCACGAGACATAACGTGATGGTTCAAAAGTTCCAGAAAACTAGTGTGCAGTCAGTCGCATCAGATAAAGTGTGGTATTTTAGTGAGTGGAAGCAAGCACCAAAATTTGTTCATTCTCGGGCCACTTTCATCTGACTGCATTGCTAATACAAACAACAATGAGCTTATCTTGTTCATGACCTTCAAACTACATTAATGCTTACAGACTCTTTTAAGCCTTTCATTAGTATTATCCCAAATTGCATACCTTATGAATGCAAGAATCCTAGGATCTTTTCGTGTGGGCTTCAGCGTAGGGACATAAAATATCCTCGTAAGATAACAAGAAGTGCATCAAACAGCAAACATTCAGCGTATGCAGCGTTTTGTTGCTGATATCTACCAAACTGTACTCCGACCACAGCTATCCATGCTCGACAATCTGCCTCAAGCTCTGCACGATTTGGTCATCGTTGCAGCATAACTTGACTTTAGTGGGATGCTTTTTCAGCTAGCGTTCACAGTGGCATCAAAAATTTAGGTAGTACACTTTTTCGTCAACTGATCGTCCGAGTTGGGGTGACTTGTAAAAACTACTGTAGATGAGGTTCTTATGTGTTGCAAAGTACCAAAACAACGTTTCCGAACTGCTGTTTTTTGGAAGCCCTCTCGATCCATCTGGTTGTTACGGTAATCCTCAAGAATCAAAACTCAAATAATTCTGGGCTTCCGATGTCCTCGTACCACAATGCCTAGACCAAGATCTCGACTAACAGGGAAAACGATGGAAGTTTAGTTCTCATATTACTCTGAGGTTTGTGACACAACGTATTCTTCATTAAGTGAAATGCATTTATAGCGCTGGCATTGCAGGCCTTTAACTTACCCTTGACCTGTACATTGAGAAGAGGCCAATAGGAATAAAAACTTGATTATGGTGGTCATCACCACGCGGACTATGGTTCAAACAAGCTTTGTGGCAAAGGATATGAATCTAATGGCTGCGTTGTTCTCTGAGATTGGTAGATGTGTTTCCAAATTTTCGTTTTCAGTCGAGGTGCGCAGTGGCATGGCGGCACATAGTGCTTCATCCGTACCCCGATGTGTATTAATTGAGCGATATGCCAACTGCTTGTGAGTAGGTTCTGTTTGATTGGTCGTTTCAGCGGTCAGGACAGTGATTTAATTAGCTGAATCATTTTCTCATTGACTGCTTGCTGGAGCACCCTCTTTTGTACTCCATATTAATTACCCCTGTCCGACTGACCATTGATTCCGTCCGTTGATATGAATCACAGGCACAAGCAAACGTACAAGATAGCAGAATGAAAACGGAAGCTAAAAGCAGGGGTTATTAGGTACAGACAAGGTTGGACAAATCCAAAGCTCATTCTTACTCCCAGTATCCTGAAAGTGAGCCAAACAACAACCTGTGGAATAAAAGAACCTATAAAAACATTGTAGCAACATTTTTCAAAACTTACGCACCGCTGAATCACAATGCACCTCAATGATGACGTTAGTGCACTTCATGACAAAGCGTTTTCCATATAATTGTCACCTTCAACGAACAACAAAACCATCTGGAGACCACGTCAGTGGGGAAAGCTTCTGTCTTATTCTCATCAGTTTCGAAACCCAGTTTGGACAGTTTAGTAGTTGGTGCAACAAAGAGTTGTTTCCAGGTTTCCGGGTTACTGCGCAATAAAAAATTGTCATTAATACATCACATACAGGTGATCCAGTGATCCGTCGAAAATCGTACATCTAGGTAGCTCCTCGTTCATGTATCAGCATCCAGCCATCTTACTCCAATACGCAACTAAAATTTGAAATAGTCTAAAACCGAGCTCAAGCTTTGGTTTCAGAGGACGAAGGCCGTCAACCCTTGGCAACTTTTACATCTGATAAAATGTTTCCTATTGAAGAATGGCAAACTGAACTGAAAGAGACCCTAAAATACACTAGGCACAGCTTCCGCAAGGTCGGATAATTCTTCGTTGAACCATAGATGGGTGAATTGTTTTGCCCTTGAATCAGCTAAGTTAAGGCGGCAGAACTATCTTGGGCGTTCTGTCTTAGTCAACGACATAGCAAAATTTGCATATCTGGGAAACAGGCGGATATACCTAAAGAGAGTGTAAGGGAGAAACTAAAAATAATTCTGATAGTTCAGTAGGGACTTTTGGCAGCATGTATAAGCTTCTAAAGTGCATTGATTTCCCCTTCACTCGGCGTCGCCGACAACGTACTTTACGTGAGCACTGTACGATAGTCTCTAGTTGATTCCAGCCCCTGAGTTCTTTGCCTCGTTCGCTGATGTTTCAAAGTTCACTGTTGGAGCATTGGTAGCATATTTTGACCGGGCACCCTGGTGTTCTGTCAGTGATCCGTTTGAGCAACTGCCAGAAGATTACACATTAACTGAACAATGCGTACATGCTCCCAGCGGTAATAAAATCCTGCTATCCAGGACGTTCCTATCCATTAGTTTACACCGCAAGGCAAAGTGGGTTGATGTTGTACACCATAGGACATATCCGTCGGAAAACAATCTCACATTAAAAGATCAATGGCATTGTGACATGTACGGCACGGTCAGGACCTCACGTCGTTACCGCACGCAGACCGCTTTCTATGGCGCGTTGTCTTAGTTGCACGTTGCACTGCCATTCAGTGTAACAGATTTTGTATAAACTTCGAGAAGATGTAGAACTTCCAGAAATTAATCGTACCACTGGGACATGGACTCGTTTGGTTCTCAATCAAATCCAGTGGTAACATAATCCTAAATGGGGTGCGCGATTGCCTTGCTACTTGTCACAGTTATTCAGATTGGATATCCACCACACATAGACAGGCAGGAAAAAATCCTTTCATTAAACAAAGGCTGAAAGAAACTATTACGGACATTATTCTTCGTACGAATATTTTACTGACCTATTAATTCCTGCTAGAATCTCTGACCCGATATAACCATTTT
>SJOL01006409.1:152716-188385 GCA_004794785.1 Opisthorchis felineus | reverse complement strand
GTAGAACGCAATTTCCAAAGAAACAACTTAAACATCTTAGAAGAATTCATTGCATCCCTAGCTCAAGGTTATGTTCCATTGAAAGAATCCAACCCAACCTTACGAGCAACAGTTGAACGTCAAATTAAAAACTTCCATAGAAGCCTCGTTTTCTTCATTCGCCATGCGTTTTCGGCTGTACGCAGAACATACACCGCGCCCAGATCGAAAACTTCTGGGTAACAGTTTGGCAGGGATAGTAAAGAGAACCCAAAGAATGGGACGGCCTGTCAGATCCAAATGAGAGAATCCGGTTACTTGGCACGAACTTCGGCTGTAATATGCCCATCTCACCTTCTCTGGATTTTTCAGTCAAACACTGAGCATTTTAGCGATTTCATTTCTGTGGTTTCGCTTCTAATGCCCTACGCAGCGATTGACATTCTACTCATTGTCACAAAGTTCATATTCAGAGGTGTTGAATCACGTGGCTTTCTTTCGCTCGAATACCAAAGACACCAACCAAATAAAGTTGACGATGTCACATTACCCTCTGAACATTCCACTACTCAGAATAATTTTTGCTGATTGGCTCAGTCGTCTGTCCTTATCACGTATGTTGATATAATATCGGCGTTAAGTCCGTTAGCACTCACTGCGTTGCTACACTGCTTTTTTCGTATTGGATGAAAATGTAGTGAGCGTGATTTCGATAACCTAAATCATTCATCTCGAAACAATGTGGTTGATAGAATAGCCTTATAAAAATGTGGAAGGTTCGAGTATTGTTGTTTACCTTTGACTCCAAATATAACCACGATTAATCTTGGTGTTTGTGGTTCTGTAAACCAAACGTTTGTCAGATCAATCATTGTGAACTAGCAGTTCTAAAAACTGGAACCGTTTGACTTTGCTCAGAAATTTACACCTAGCGACATCAACGACCACAAATTCGGTAGGACTGAGAGGGCTTTTTAATATACCACAATTCTTGTAGAAAATCCTACGTTTACTTCTGAACACTGGTTTACGCGAAGTTCGAACTTGGTGAGCGAAATAAATATATGCCTGAAGTTGAGCTACTGTTAGCTAATCTGAATCACTGGTTAAAGTTTTTCGTCAAGATTATGCAGGGGATAACAAAATCCCACTAAAACCGAGTTGCCTTGATCTTGTCCAGGGGAAAATGTTTCTATGAGGTTTTTGTCACTGCCGATGTGCACAGTTTTCTTTATCGGCAACTCAATCTGTCAGCTTCAGTATACACATCTGACAAGTGAATCGATTGCCTATGTACTTCTAACTATTTGCATTTTGATCGCCCAAACCAAACGTAAACAAAAAATTTTCAATCCAGATCGTTTCTTGTGCGCTGCTGATAATGCATCTGCCGAATGTCCCGGAAGAGGTTCACGTGAACCATACAGTCGGTTATTCAAACGTTGTTTGCCGGGCGAAGTATCGGTGCGCGTTCCACATAGTTGGCCACACTCCAAAACAGCTACTACCATACGATTGCGATAGTCGTTGAGAAGTCGGTAGCTATTCGGTTAAAAGCATTTTATGGAAATCTGTGAGCAGCCAAATGATGTGCGCTTTGTTTACGTATACGGGTACTCTGGAAGCGTTTTTGTCGTCCGTTATGCCTCTAAATTAGATTTCGAAGGTTGATCGGGGGATTTGCTTAAACGGAATCGTTGGCAAATCAGCCGTAGTAAAATACGAATATATGTGTCCCATTACATATTGAGAACGGGCAATTTAAAGCAAATAATTAAAGATCACAAATCTGGAGAGAAGAATCCATCACCCCGTACGATGATCACATTTCCCATCCTCCTAATTCACTAGAAAAATTTGGCTTCTTCTTATGGTGTGTAACTGCTGACTAAACATATTATTATCCTCCCTTGAGAATGTAATTTTAACCCAGATGTTAGGACGGCAACTTTGGAAACGAACGTTTGCAGGAAAGTAGTAGAACGGGATTCCATGTCAACTTTACATGTCTGTGAGAAAAGGCCCCTTATCACATGTTGACGGTGCAGTTGATAAATGCTTCTGAGGATCTTTGTTTTTTTTGTTACACTAATTATCAGCTCTATGGACAGTTTTAGGCCCTCTGAGAAGATCAACCAAAACATCTTTGAATATTTTTGAGATAGTGCACAGATTCAATCACCGGGACCTAAGGGACGTAGCCGCGATCACAATCGTCACCAGAAGGGCAACATCTCAACCCTCCGGAACAATGGATAGTGAAAATAAACTAATGCAACCGTGACACAAAACACCGTAACTTTAAGTGATCAACAGAACGATGTGGACATAAAGTTAAACGCCGTCACCTGCGAGCAGTCGCGGTTTACAATTTGTCGGGTGCACCACTGGAACGGTCGGGCAGATCTTAATTAAGAAGACGACTAGACGAAAAGCTAGATTTTTTCAAAATTCTTTCATGCTGCTGGGTTGCGTCATTCTTGCAAACTTACTCTTTTTGATGGGCAAATGTTACCCTATACCTAAATGATTCCTAGGGCAATTACCCCCAAGATGAAATTTAACGTGATTTAGGGAACTTCTATCAGATGACTAACCACTGTGAACGCTAGATAGTGTGCTCAGTATAAGATACATTGAATGATTTATTCATAACTCCCGCCTCTGATCAATCAAGCCTTCGTTATTAAAGGAAAGGTAATGATAAAATGTGCTAATCTTTGAAGGCTTTGGAGATATGTCTATTACGTAACCCAAGTAAAGCATGAGAAATCAGACAGTACCTGGTTTCTGGGATTAACCAGTGGCAGGCGAAAACTCTTATTTGATAAATTGGTAATAACGAGAATGTTGTTTGCTCTGGTAGGTGACCAGCCGATAACTCGTTACCACTACGTAAGATCTGATGTAATGAGTGGCGCGCAGATGTTTCTTTTGGAAAAGAACGAGATAACTAAGTTGCCCTTTGTGTATCGTTTTTGAATATGAGCACAGTATTCACAGTGTTCAATTTCCACCTGACACTGTATGCTATTGCGTCAATAGAAACGGCATTTCACCCATACAGTCCACAAGCTATTTTGTGCCAAACATTTTGAGGAAGAAGTCTGCACAGGTCCATAGTTAACAAATATTTATTCCTTCACTGTAATTTATCCTAACACATTCATAACCAATGGACGTACTTTCGTGGAACTATACCGCTTGTGGACAAGAATGCTATCCGGTAGAGCTTTCAAAAGCTCGTTTAATTTAGTAAACTAAGTAAAACCGTTAAAATATGATTGCTATTTTTTATGCAACTTATTTGTGCTGCTGTTTCACGATACACTTCATCTGATCAGTCAGAATCATCCTGAAATGCTGAAACAATCAAGCCAGATGCGGATTAAAATATAACACATACTGAATACCACGTCATGTCGAAAACTAACAATACTGTCTTTATTCGACACATGGTTTCTTAAACCAACGTGGCATCTTTGTAAAAATCACTGGTATTCATACTGATAAGACGGTTTCAAGCCACTCAGCCTTCTTAGCACAGGGAGACCATATAAAGAAGCAACAAATTCATGCACAATTGTCTCAACTATTGGTACTGCTAATACCCAGTTCTAAGTTGTTAATGACTAAATTTCACATTGTTCAGTCTTTCTGTGCTATCATATAGTTTGCAAGCCTAGTCTGTGATTTATCTACTAGGACGTTTGATGATGTATCTTAAGGCGTGGACTGGATAGACTTCTGGGAGTGTTAATAACCCAATTTTTGTATCTTTGGAACAGAGAGATCTCTTCGGGGATGACCGAACTGCTTCTCCCGGGATCCTGGAAATTTATACAAACCTGAGAAAGGCCCGATGTTCACCAGGATACTGACGAGTAGAAGCATTTAATATTATACTGGCGAAATCACAACTCAGGTTTATGGCTGATTCGGTCGGCGATGCGCCTGAACTCACCTACCTGGGGGTGCAGGCCACCGTAACGCGAAATCACCTATCAGATCGAGAACTTCATGATGGCTTCTCTGAACAAAAAAACCTGTACCACCAATACTAAACTTCACAAAAATGTTTTCAAAAGCCATGATGTGTGGATAAATAACATCGAACAACATCCAATGGTTGTTCATTTTTAATAATATGTTACTTGGTTACTATCTGACTTTCGTTAATTATGTCATCTAATTAAATGGTGAGAAACCACTGAAGTTCACCAATCCATGGATACAACGAAGGCAATTTTAAAGCAGGAGATTTCGGACTTTCCAATCGAATTCTTAATGCCTCAGCTATTAAAGTCCATTGCAATATTAGGCGTGGTTTCCCTGGGCCTACTACTACGGAGCGAGACTTGCCAGTACTTACTGTGTGGCGGGTAGGCCCAGGTCGTGCAGGCAAACATGCTTAGTAACAAAAATTAATATCGACATTGTCTCACTGTTTATCTTTCTACCTAGTCAAAAACTTACCTTAATTTCATGTCAGTAACCAGGCCAGGTCATTGCTTATAGCTTCAGACCACGTATTCTCATTCTGTTCGTTTTATCCAAACGAAAACATCGCAGCTGAAACTGACGTGACTTTACTGCCCTGCTGAAAAACCTAACTAAAATAAATTAGCGGATGTTTGTAAGTGACGCCAGAAAGAGTTGCTGACTGTCCAGCAGACTAAAATGAAAACCATGTTAGTAAATGCAGCTGTATAGTGGGCAAAATCACACCAAACAATTCTGCGTTGTTAGATTCCTGTTAATATTCTAGCGTACATCGCGGTTTCTTCATAACTACGTCTACGTTTTTTAATACAGTGTTTTTAAGTTGTCAGATATTTCAATCCGACCCGATTTCTGTCGCTTATAGAGCGCATATCTGACTTCCAGCATCCTAACTAAATGAGGTTTGGGTGAATGTGATGTTGGGTTTCTAGTCAGTCGAAGTGGTTTTTACATTTTGTGTTGTAAAACTCTTGAGTATTTTGATGGCAATCGTAGTGCAACTGTCGATGACATTGGGAAATGAGCCAGAAGCACTTTCCCCCTGTATGGATGCCACGAAACGATACGGAACAGCTGGGCAGGAGAGAATCGATAGATATGTACCAAACAGGATGTAGTTTTGTACAGTCCAGAAAATGGTAGTTTGAGGTGTATTTCCCATAAAATCTAGAAAGCCATCACCGCACTTATATACAGGGTACCGTCTACATGCCCTTTTGTTTAACACAAATGATCATCAGGGTAATAAATTTGAACGTATCTTAACCGACTGAAACTAACTAAAAGCGTTCGCTGTTGTTAGGTACATGCTGTTGTAAAAATGCATTGTTTGGATAACAATGGTTTTGGCCCGCTGGGCCATGCCACCCAGTGATTGTTGTCATTCTTTTGCGAAGACTTTCCACAAATAATGGACAGGCTCCGGTAAAGCCGCTTCGATTTCAATTTTATCCTATCATAGCATAATCTGCTCTCAGACCACCAGTCAATTTTGTGACGCGTTAATAGCTCATTATTTTTTAAATTGACTACCGATTGCTTAGGCCAGGGAGTTGTACCCTAGCCTTGGTTAAAGAACTAAATGTTAGGCTGGCGTTCGTTTCCGAGTTGTCCTGTCACATCGTGCTGTGCCGATATACCGACACGCACACAATAGTCAGTGCCACATGCGGTTTGTGCTGAAACGCATGTGCATCCACCTGAATGCACTGCACTAGGTTCCTAGCAGGGGGAAAATGACGATGCTCAGAGGTAAGTGGTAAGTTCGAAAAAAAATTAGCTTATAACTGTAAACTGAACGCTTAAGATATACAGTGTATAGAAAATGTAGTTTAGATGGCCCAATCACTCATAAGACGCATATGGCTGGATGATGTTGCCCATCGATCAATATCGGTCGCCGCTAGCACTGTTGTAGGTTTAAATCTCTCGAAGTTCCGGTGTGTTAATGTAAAATTGGTTTATACAAAATGAAATGAAGACATAATATTCGATTCAGTCGAATAAAATATACAATAGCGAGACACAACACAATACAGTATTGTGCACTACAATGAGATGCATTACAATTCACGCCAGACAAATTTGAGTTAGCACCGAATACAAACGGACAGCCCGGAGACCCAACCAAGGCTTTTGGCAGTGAACTAGATTAGAGTGTTGTAGGTTTATTTGCTGGAACACATCCGGAGGATATTGAGGTCAACTTCAGGTATGAGTAAGTGAGCGATACTCTGCTTATGGCTTTCTCTTAAAGTCATGCTTATTTAAATAAACCTTTAGCGTGGTGAACAAATTCTGACAAATGTGAAACGGTGTCAACATTCCGAAACCCGTGAACCACAAGCTTTTTCCGCGCCAGCGTCGACCTGACACTCAAAAGTTTAAGTCATTTCACACACTCCATCACGGCACTTGTCGCTACATTCCAGGAAGAAACTCATATGACTGTTCTTGTGGTGAAACTGGGATAGTGTGTTTTCTTAAGCATAGATTCCGTTTCGATGGATCGCATGATATATCCTCTAATAGGACTGATCTTGCTTCCATGTAGAAAACTTACGTTTTATTTCATCTCTAATGACAGTTTGATAAATATCTGTAAAACGACGACGAGAAGGGGTCGTGAGCTGCAAAGTAGGGGGCCAAACGACCTCGGGGGTGGAAAAAAGGTACTCTATTCTACGCAAAAGTTTGTCACAGGAAATCAGTCGCTTCAGAGGTTAGTTCATTTCGTGGAGAAATATATATTTTTTTGCTTTGATCCCAGTGTACGTTTGTGACATGAGTTGACTACTGTTGGTGTTTTGAAAATCACCGGGGAAAGATGATGAAAGACTCTGTCATTTCAAGTTAAAGAAGTAAACTTATGATGCTGGTGATTGGCCATGATCTGTCAGTTGCATCGGGGTTGGATCTCATAAAAATGTTAGAATTAAATTCGTGACCGGCGTGCAATGCCCCAACAGGGTTTGTGGAAGAAATCTCCGTATTTGGCATGTATGATTCTACACCTATAATGCCAGGTACATGTTATGGTATTACGTCACAAAAAAGAGCTACTAGTAGTCCATTCTTCTTATGGCGGATGACCAAAAATTAACACCCAATTTCCATCATCCAGTTTCGAAATAAACATGAAAACTATATGTCCCAGGTGTACATAAAGTTGCCTACTGTGCCATCTGACGTAACCTGCAGACAAATACAGTTTTCACTTTTTTCCACCATATCGTAAAACGAACTTTCAGAAAAAATCGACGCTAATAGGGTGGCTTCGGTGATCACGCCGTGTGTTTGAAATTCCATTTGCTTTTCGTAGAGCGTCGCTATATCGTAGTTAATCGCAACTGGAACGTAAAACACCCCAAGCGCTGCACGCGAATAAAAATAAACTGTCCAAGGAGCTTTTAACAAAAACCTGGTATGAGTATACCTTGACGTTTTCATAGCTATAGGCGCTGACCTCATTTGTGCCTCGTTTATTGCCTCCCCCCCACGTTAAGAAGGTGCACTCCGTATATCAGTATATGTTATTAATAATGCCTTGTTTCTATCCTCATTTTAGGAAGTGGGGAGCATCATTGGAAAGGTGAGTTTGTTAATCCGATATTGCGCTCATTATTGGTTGTTTTACATTCACCATCCACAATTGCGTTTTTAATCAATCAGTATTACTTCATGCTCTTGGGCAAATGAAAAAATCTCTTTGATAAAATCAGTACTCACAGGTTTTTAATTGCATATAAGCAGAGAATAGGCTTTTGCTTACTATTCAACCTGTTGAGAACTGGGGGCCGGTACACCATCCAAATATGAGACATGCTGACAAACACATGACACCAGGCATTCTTCCATTCAACTATCCTTTATTTGGTAAACTTCGACCTTTCTGTGTTTGGGATAAATATGATTGTTGGTCCGTCGTGTTTTGGTGAAATTGTCTCAATCTATGACGGCTTTTCGGTGTACTTGGTCCACATGCGTTTATACGTCCAATTATTTTATGCCGGTCTCCGAAACTTTCGGTGGCCTTGTATCTTGAATGAGTGTGCTGCAACGGTTTCGTATCATATTACACTCTAATTTATACGTACAACTTGGATACGTTTTGGAGTTCAGCGATTCGACAACGTTCCATTTGCACAAATTTCATTTTCTCTAAAAACATTAGAAGTGCTAGTCGTCTAGGTGTTCCACTAAATCTTAACGCAGTATATCTAGTAGGGTGAGCTAAACTGGTGATCAGTTTAAGTGTGTTACCCAGTTGGTTGACCAAGAATGTAGAACTTTGTCCTGCCCAGAATAACGCCACTTCTTACAGATACATTCAGAAGTTCAAACACCCATACACCTTGATTGATCTCCTAAAAAATACAAAAATATGTTCTAATCAACTCGGCTTCAGGAAAACGGTAAAGCAAGCAAACCAGGCGCATGAAAACAGGCTTCAATCCCTTCCGCTCCTTGGTCAGTTGACTTTCGTATCATTCACTACTCTTCTTCGTTTTCTCGAGACATTTGTGGGTGGAGTGCCTGTCAACTACTTTCTGTCGTCAATTAAAAGACCTCGAATATGCTCTTACAAAAGGGCTTGTAACTGACGACATTTAAAGTATACCTAAGAAGGTTGTGTCAGCACCATGTTGGGGAATGTTATTGTGCCAGCTCAGCACTTTGCATGGTACTATGCTACCGTGCCGCATATAAGGCCCAAAACGGAAAAATAAAGTAACTCTTTTGTGCGTCTAGGTGCCTGAGGAAATCAGTGTTGTTTGTTTACTGTGCGAAATTTATGCCGAAATTCCCGGAAGAATTTTTCAGGTGTTGTATCTTCACTGGGGGTCACTAGCACTGTATATCTCACAAAACTGCAGAAGGATTTGAACTAAAAAATCCCCATACTGTGCAAACAAATGGATTATAGGCAGGGAAAATACTCGAACAGATGTCCACCAGTTAGGGACTGAGATCCGTATGAATCTGGCGGCAAATTGTCCAAGCGTCTCAGGTTGTTGACCCACTAGGCTGAGGAATTTTCGGTAAGTGTGCTGTCCACCTGAACACGGGACGTAGGCAGGCATTTACATAAGACACACGGCACAGTAACTTATAAGCATTGGATCTGCTTATACTACATTATGTTATGTTAAAAAATACGGAAGGAAGCCGTGGAGAAACTGATTTGACAGCTCAGCTCCTGGACTGAGAGACCCAAGGTTAGACAGAGAAAAAGCGAGAATATACACCAAGACCCCCTTGGTTTTTTCATGACCATCTTAAGTTATCTAACGGAACATGTTTTGTTCAGTGAAACCAATCTATGCTGAAAAGCCGAGAAGCATTGTACAACTGTTTCATCCTTGTTGGGAATCAGCAGCATCTCATGAAACTCAGAGAGTCTCTCACCCGCGACCTTCCGGCCGGTGGTTGAACACAGCCGTTCGGCCACGAGCGGCTGATCAGCGGTGTGATTGGGCCTCACTCATACAGGACATAGCTCCACTCATCCTGGAATCACGGAAACCACACTACGTGGTCAAGTACTGGATGGCTCTTGAAGTGATGACTTCTCAGATTGAAGTTTCACTATGAGCTACTTATTGATCGGCGCTGATAAG
Source organism: Opisthorchis felineus (assembly GCA_004794785.1). Taxonomy (NCBI): domain Eukaryota; kingdom Metazoa; phylum Platyhelminthes; class Trematoda; order Opisthorchiida; family Opisthorchiidae; genus Opisthorchis; species Opisthorchis felineus. The sequence continues at coordinate 178,783 of SJOL01006409.1, read as the reverse complement.
ATGTGTATTTCCGACAAAACATCATAAAATGTAATAGCCGAGGAAATAACAGTGCTGTTGCTTGCACATTTGTACCGTTTCCCTTACAGGTAAAAGTAAAATGATGCATAGATATCAGCATTATCATAAAATGGATGGTACCTGTGAAAGTAGTTCCAAAGTATTGTTGTCGTATTTAAACAAATGTGTTGCTCCCTCACCAGTTATGGTTGTGTTGTTCCACTGGTTTTCTCTGCCATTGTCAAATGTTTAGGATGTTGTCGTAATATAACGTCAGGAGGGCAAACTTCCTTCGACAACCTATTGCAAACGTAATTTGATTTTCACATCCCAGTAGGTAATCTCTCAAAAATCACAGTTTTTACTGGTGGCTAACTTATTCGTCATTTCATATGCAAACTAGTGGATAGATTGGGGGGGCAAAAAACAGAGCGACCACCTTTTTTGGTGAAAGGAATTAAACGTTTAGTAACCTACTTTACAACTCTGACGGGAGTCAGTATGGCGCGAAATGAAATTACCTTCAGCTGATCGGATCCACCGGATTGAATTTCGTCATAAAATATTCTGCATTCAGGAAATATTAAGAACATAGTGTAACAATGAATGAACTTTTAATAATATTTCACCTGTAAAAAACCGCCATTTACACCATTAATCTGATGAAAATGTGCCAGATTTCGGAAAAGTGAAAAAAACCTTTGCTGTGGGATTTACCGGACAAAAAACTGGTTTTTTTACCCCACAGGATTTTAAGTGCACCTTCCCCTGTAAACTTAAAACTCTAATGATTTTTCACCTGTTTGTCGCATCAAGACACTAAACAATGATGTGCATGCGTTCCATCCAGAAGTGCATCACTTGAAACAAGTGAAGCATTCGCGCGAAATAAAAATTAAACGTGAAATGGAATAAGCATCAGGTGAAAACACCTTGGTTGAGGCTTCAATGCATAACAAAAGATTTGTCTCGTTAATTTATTTCCCACACGTTAGTGTTCATTTTTTTGGACATATGTTTTAATACAGTGTTGAGCATTTATTTTTGAATGTTTGAAAGCGTTTATAAATAAATATTTTGCATAGTCAAGACAACACATCTTGAAATAAATTGAGGTTACATGATTTCAATTGAGATCACTAACAACGCGATCAATTAGGAAGGACAAAATACCTCTTGTGGTCCACGGAGAGGGAACTAATTTGAACAAGGTGACTCTCTTGCGTTGGGAAGGAAATCAAAAAGCGGAATTGAAGCGCAGTTGAAGACAGGAGGGATTTTGTTGTCCAAAAGGCTTGCTAATGCCAATTAGTTTGGACACACAAAGTGCATGCCGTACCCAATACGGTTGATAAGGCCGGGCAAAAAACCCTCAGAATAAACATACACTCAGTAATCTTCAGGTTGATCAAATCTGGTAATAGTAGGACCAAATAACAGAGTGTGTTCTGACCTTTATGCTCCGGGGTCTAAATGTTGTTGAACATGGCTCACGTCCAAAGTACAGGACATAGTGAAACTAACAGGTTATGTTACAAACCAAGGCCACAAATCCGACAACCCAGCCTAACATCTGCGCATCAAGCACGTTTCTTCAACAAATATACACTCAACACTAACAAACAGACAATTACGTTGAAATTGTTGTACACATCGTATTTTCGTGCTGAATTCTTCTTTTGGCATACTCATATTGTCGTTTATGACGCAGGTGTAAGATTTAGCATCCATAAACCAAACTCACATGGATACTACATTTAAAATAAATGTCCTCGATTTTGAATGTGTAACTCATGGTTTTCAAATTTTATTCAAAAGTATTCATGTAGTTTGTATCGCATGCAACAAAACTTATGCAAAATATAAAGTGTGGTATGCACAAGGAAGCACCATGAAATGTTTCATTTCGAAATATAGCAGCACATCCGGGTGCTATCTGCACGTCATTCTGCGGGAAGCACTGGCCTATTACTCACTACTACTCACTACTGATGAGCATGTACCATAATTGAATAGGTATGCAAAAATACTTAAGAATTTTAAAGTTATTCTGAGAGACGAAGAAGGCCGAGTGGAATGCATCTTTCTGGTGTCCTTGTCAGACTCAGCAAATACAAAGGAAACAACTAAATCAACAACACTTGAGACAGTCGTTGGGGCGAGATGCCTCAGTGGTTAGAGCGCGAATTTACTGACCGAACTCTGCCGCTTGACTTCCCCTGTCTAGGCTTGGGCAACCTAACAGTATCCCGGCCCTCGTACTTCCCTCTGGTGGCGTGGCAGTTAGGCACCGAACAGGTGCTACAGCTGAACGATTGTCTTTTTTATTATAAGACAGTCGTTTCATTCAGCGTAGAACTCAGCGATTAGAGATGCTCTCGTGGCTGGTTCAGAAACTACCTTGGGGCTATGAGAATCATTGAAAGAATTACTTCACTAGTCAACCAAATGGGCGCCAGGTCCAACAAAGCTTGCTATTAAGTGAAATTCAGGTTATTGCATCTTTGATTCAGTGGAACCCGCAGTGGCCAGCATCTTTGTTTCAATAGTAGGCTCCGGCAAGTTTGCCGATATTTTGTAGACAGATGTGGAGAATTTTACACTGTTCACGTGCATACGGATATATGTCTCAAAACATCGCGTTATCACCTCGAAATGTCCCCAATAAGCACTGAAACTGGGAACCTTATCGGGGGCTCCAAAGCTCACAGAGATGTAATTAACTGACGATCAATATTCCATCTTGTGGCCGACCAAAGCTTCAGTAACGAAGCCCATTGCGAAGGTAACTCCTTTCGGATTTCGTAAAAGTCATCTACTGAGCGACTCCGCGACAGTTAGGAAAATGCTGAGAGAGATTGGGTAAATGCTTTTTGTCAAAAACATACTCACTTTCAGTTGAAGTACTTGGCACGCTGTACTCCACCTGCAGTAACAGTGACGTTATTCAGTTGACAGTTTCTAATAGCAGATAAAATAGGCTCCAACCGATTGCAAGATCTATGGCAATCTCCGTTTTCCACGGATCGCTACAGAGATGAAACATTTTCATTCGCCTTGGACGTTCATTTATTCAGTAAACGAGAACAGGAGGATTCGTAAGTATTGGAAGGGCATTTTTTGACAGTATTGGGTATCCAACCTACAGAGTCAGGCTTGACGCGCAGCTGTGAATGATATTTTTTTCCTGGTTTTCAATGCTCTCAGAACAAACGTGAAGTGCACATCTTGAATGGCAATCTAGCATATCACCCTGAAAAACCTCTAATCCGATAAAGTAAGCGTCTTTGAGAGTCTGCTCCATCATGCAATTGATCGTAGACTTCAGCTCTGCCCCTGGCTTCATAATAAAAATAAGCATATGGTAGTCGTAGAATGCTCATAGGCCAATCTGAACATCCTCCTATCAAATCAAGTAAACGTAGTATTCAGCATTCTAGCAAGTGTTTTGCACAGTGGGGTTCTTTTGTCACGTGTCAGAATGCTGGCTTATCTTGTTAGAGTTAATCAGTTCAGAATTGCACCTTCCAGCCACTTCAAAAAAACAGGGACTAGGCTGATCCTCATTCGGCTGTCACACGAAGTTCTCTGGATATTATATGAAGATATGATTAACAATCTACTTGTTCCGCAGTTCTTATTGAGTACTTTATACCTATAACAGACCTGTAGGGTTCGTGATCAAAGTTTTACACTGCCCTGTGCCCTAAGCCAGGCCGAAAACTTGATTTTGATAAACGTTTCAATGCACACTTTGACTCCCAAGGCAAGTTATTTTGCCTGACGTCATATTCTCATTTGGTATTTCGCCCTGTTAATGAGACCTACCTATGATGAAAAACCGAGCACTATAAAACGATTTCTTCCTTATCGGGACATATCATCATTCCACGAAACTCAGGAGTTTCGAACCCGCAAACTTCGGGCCAGTGGCCGAACACTTGATCATTCGGCCATAACCGTCTCAACAGCAGTGTGATTAGCTCTCTCTCAGGCAGCATATATCTCCAACCATCCATCTTGTCAAATAGTCCAGATTGTTAATCAGCCTGTGGGATGTTCCACATCATATATTCAAAGGCAGTGAATTCTTAGTCGCTAGTTTAGAATGAATCCACTACATCTCACCACTATTTGTTGGCCCAAATACAAACTGTCACGTGGACCGTTAGACCTGCACTATGGGAGGGTCTCGGGTAAATGTCTTGGCCACGTTTATTGCAGAACTACCCCCGGAAACGCCTTAAATAGTTTCGGCGTGATCTACATTTAAGGAACAAGGTAAACATGACTGTCAAATATTTCCAAATGTGTAATACCATGAAATTTATCCCATCTCTCTAAGTTGAATACACCCAAATAGTGGATGATACTTAAACGAATTTTGGTTTTTGAAGCAGCTTTGAGCAGAACTTTAATTTGAACTACTGGTCAACGCCGTAGATCATTTCTTAAACTTCAGTGACGATAATAATGAAAGCTCTAATCGGGTTTAAGTCCTATGTGGTGCTCTGAAAAAATGTTAGCCTGAACCAAGTAAAATCAAGTAAAATAACACAGATGAAGTAATATGGATGCTGTACAGATACTTATTAGCTTCTAAGACAGACACAAAAAAGAATGGAATTCTTGGGTTTTTGTACTAAGACTAGCTATTCATTGGTGCCCCACTCAGGAATGTGCTTCAGATATAAAAAAAAACGGTAAACTCTCATGGGAAGCTTTCACGTTTTAAACAGCTTCATAAATATTCTAACGATAGCAATTCCACTCACGGATAATTTCCAGACAAATCGAGATATTGCTTTATGTGCAATATCGACGCCAAAAGCAATCACTTAAATACTACACCAAAAATTAACCCCTAATTGATCGAGTGTTTTCAAAAATCGAACAAGACTTTAGAAGTTTTATCTATGTTGTGGACTTCATTGCTAGAACATCACTTTGAAAAATGTTGGTCAACCCTAACATCCGGGAGTACATTAAGTTGCTATACGCAAAATACTGTGAATCCGAGGTTAAACGCTTTAAACAGAATCAGAACACACACTTTCAGCGCATGTGGTTACAGTTTTAGTAGACTTTCTGGCTCAGCAACATGCGTTTCATGGCAACACTCCTCCAATAAAATCTATTGACTGAAAGTTAAATTGCATTCTGACAAAGTTTTAAGAATGATGAAAGAATAGTTCACTCACTATGCATGCAGAATTTCAAACCAAACCTGCATTATATCGTTGCAGCTGAGTAAATATGAATTAGATTTAGTTGCAACTAAACAGTGGAATTTCTGAGGATTGTGACAAGAATGAACTGCTGCGTGGCCGTCTTAACTAGCTACAAAAAGAAATACGCATCGATACCACATTGGTTTATCTGCACAGTAAGCTGTCGCATATATCATAGACCAAAAAAATACTGTGTCCGCGAATCACAATGTGGGCCGTTTATTATCATCACAGTGAATGAGTAATGAGGATTTAAACACAAAATATATGTCAAGGCGCATGTGAAGGTGGCTTGACACTGTAGAATGTCACTGAAGTTCAAGGCAAGTCAAATAGGATGGAAAGCGTGGAGCGTTGCCAAATGGGAAGGCCAATACTAATAAACGCCAGGGATAAATCGGGTTCACTAAGATGGGCCAGACATTCGCATGTCTCATTTTGCCATTGCAAAGCGAAGCCCAAAACCTTGTAATATTACTCTTCAATAGCTCACAACTGTTTTTGCCGCTCCTGGGTCTCACCAACTACGTGCATTACAAGAGTATCCGTCAGCCTTATTTTCTACTTGAGCCCCACTTGCACGAAATACAACAAATACACTTGTCTCTGCATACCAATTTGATCTTCGTACGAACCTCACCTGAACCTCGGCTAAACCCCCAGTTTATGATTTTCGTCTTTATCTGAGTGAACCAGTCCGCCTTATGTTACAGTTGTTGCAATGTTCCAGACATCAAAGTACATTATATACATGTATCATACTTTATACAAGGCTGCAACATATTCAGTCGAATAACCTCATAAACGAGAGCTTCAGCTGGGTTCCAGGTGAATCCTCCGCAAAAAAATCAAACAAGTACGCAAATGAGAGTGTCTGTGCAACTTGGGTTCAAGAGGAGATAATACGGTTGGCAAAAACTTGGTGACTGTGCCTGTCTGGTTAGCTCTAGGGAAAGGAATATCGGCCGAGTTTTCAGCAACGTTTTAAGCAGTGTGCTACGTCTATACAACGTACTGTGATATCCCGAAACAACTGAAACGGAAGGCGAATTATTGCAGCACATTCAGTCGGAAAACATCATAAGCGAAAGTTTTAGCTGAAACACAGGTGAGTCTCGCGTGAGAACAAAAGCGATATATAACTGAGTGCGTTTGATAAAGCCACATACTTCTGAACAGTGAGTATTTGTTTTTTGCGGAACCGGATAGCCACAGCTTCCACCCAGTCCCAGCCTCACAACTCGAAATATTTTGTCAGTACGCTGTGAGAGAGGCATTGCTTTTGCTATGCAACCAGTCCTAGTCAGGTAGCCAACAAAAACAGGTAATTGTAGGGTCATCAGAATGCCCAAAGCATGCTGACCTTGTCCCGCAAAACGTTGACAAACGGTTTTCGCATTTCACTGCAAGCCCCCGTGTCGTAAACGTATTAAGCCAAATAAAACCAAAATTCTCATATGTCTCTGGGTTGAAGCAGTGTAACACACACAAAACGTCTTGCGGACATACTGGAATTTTTTCCTCCGTTTGCAATAAAGGAAAGTGAAACGATCACATGATTTATGGCTACGATGGATATAATGTAGAGCGCACTCAGGAACGTTTTGTTTTTCCGGTTTGTGTGAGATTTAGGCTTGATATATTCCACTCTGTCCAGTTAAAAGAACCTCTTAACTTCAAATTCTACAAAACACTCAATACATTATTTAACGCCTGTGTACGACGACCATAGTTTCACGAGCAAATCTCATGCAACATTCCACAGCGGAAAAGTAACTCAATGATGCAAACAGAGAAACTGTGTTACTTAAAAGAAGTGGAAACATCAAAGTCGGAGAACAAGAAACAGTAATATATATTAATATTGCTGTTTCTACACGGCCGCGTCAAATTTGTTACTGTCAGCGCATAAAAATAGATTATTCGACAGCTCAAAAAACATCAGTCATCTTCGAACTTGTTCCCTTCACCCGGTGATTTAGTGTCATAACCCGATGTGTAGAAAAGCCAAATCGTTGTTCCCTGTTCTTCCTCGGTAAATCTTTCTTTGTGGAACACAACCTAACACTTTTGGGAAAACTGCTCGTTTTTTTTACTTCACTCTGTATCCAAGCTCTCGTTGCTCGAGCAAAGCCACCGTGTCTGTTTTTCAAAACTGACTTAATGTTAAAGTAGCTTCACGTTTACAGTTTTTTTTACCTTGAAGAGCTATCCAAGGAGGCTAAAGTATTTTTCAGCTTGCTAGAAATGACACGCCGACAGCTGATACAGACAAGGTCACTTCATGCTAACTGGCTATATTTCGAAATTCGAGTCGACACTAAATTTAGCAGGAGAACCAACGTCTAATTTTAGCCTTACAAAAACCACTATTTTGCCTTCCCGTATAATGGCCTACGCACAAATGCGTCGTTGTACCAAGTGAAGAATCTCAGTCTATATCATACATACAGTGCGTTGGAAATTGGTACCATTGCATGTATATATTCAATGCAATGGCCTGATTGTAAACGTAATCAAGCCTGGGAGAGCCGAAGTGCAGTTTGACTACAGTTTTTGGTCAAACACTGTTGCTTAATAGCCACCTACTGAATGAATAATTGGACAGATTACGGAAATTTTGCTTTGTTTCATCAGGTCTAATGACTCACTGTTGTAAACATCTGCGTAAGCTGATACTTACATTAGTTGTCGGCAATGAACACATTCTAAACACATTACGGTCGTTTCAAGAGGCTCATCCTGTGAACTTTGTATGGTTGTGCCTTCAGTGTGCGATGAATTCTCGTGTCTAGTGCGGTTAAACGATGGGGTCTAAGACTCTTCCAGTGGATTTATTTAGTTAAATCAGATTTGCATATTTGCGTACTAGCGATGTGAACGATAAAAGTACCAACTCTATTACACCATTCCAACGTGGAAAACACTCGATCATTGCTTTCCCACATATTCTGGACACATTCTGCCGTTCTCCTCACAGCTTGCTGGTTCCCACTCGTGAGTTTGTGCTTGAGTCCTTGACCGCACCCCTTCATAATTACATCTCTCTGTTCAACCTTATCAGATGGATTGTGACCAACGTCCGTGTCATTTTAACCGCATACCCCAACCCCGGAAAATGCAAACAACCCTACCCACTCTGCGTGGTAATCAGTGTTGTGCCCATTCCCACCTTCGCTTCCAAGCCTTATCTGAATCTCCTAACCCAGAGAACGCAATGTTTCATTTCCGTCAAATTTTATTTTGATAACTCGTCTATAATGCATGCTGCTCTTGGTATCACCGACACCAAGAGCCAGGTCTTAGTGGGTTGCCTCTTGAAAGAACTTATTGCACCCGAAAGCTGCCACCATCGTCAGTAAATGGATGTCAGAAAAATCAATTGGGCACACAAACGCAAAAAACAATATGGAATCGCACAATGCAAGATGGTTTTGTTAGTTTTTATGTCGCAACTGGAGAGGATAATAATCAAAAGGTCTTTCAGATTTCAGAATTCTTCATCCTGTCACTCAAATTCGGACAGTATTCCGTACTTAGCTTTGTTGATCTCACTGGTCGGGCTTGAAAGTCGGAGTGACAAAATGCTCGAACTATGCTGGTTAATTAAACTTCATTTGCAGACCAGTTTGTTGCTCATAGAAGACGCAAATAATGCCCAGCTGAATCTCCCGTTTGTGATATTATTCATACTATGATTGTAAAAGTTTCGTATGTTTACGTCTGGAAGAAAATTATGGGATGCGGATTGTCATTGTCTTCTAGCATCGTCCAAGCATCTACACAGCAATCCTTGGCCCATGGCTCTACTCAACACTCAAAATGAAATCCGGCCAGGATTAGGTATTCAAAAACATTCGTCAGCGGGACTAAACGGCGAACTAGCACATGCAAATATTTTGTACAGTGGTGCAGTGGTACAGTGGATTGCCTACGAGGCATTCTGAAAGCTACCGGTTGTAACGCATAAACTTAGATCTCTCCTGCCGCGCTAAAACTTGAGGCAGTAAACCCCTTTCTCTATACCTGCAGTGATCCTGACATTTGGAGAATTTCTACATTGCTTCTGACATTTCTTCTACGGCGTAAACATTTAAGAGAATATTTTGGAGTGTTCATAACAAAGATGAAATAAGGTTACGAAGCTTCATTTCCCCGGAAACGCGCCTTGCAGCTGTGCAGTACTCATTAATCGATTTGTTTAGGACTGTGCCGTTTTCTCGTAGCAATCGACCCTATAAAGATTCAACAGCAACCGTATTTGTCTTTTATTATAGCGTGGAGAAAATGTGAAAAAATACCGCGAAGAGGTAAGCTGGAGTAGTAGAACAGTAAAAAGTTATATTTTGTTGTTTTTGCTAAACAATATCATTGCCATTTACGAAACTGCTTATAATTTCTAGAGCGGTGCAAGAATAAACATCTCAGATGGCTCGAGCCCAGAACGCATTGTGACGATAACAGGAACCACGGAGCAGATTTCTGTTGCCTTCACTTTGATGAGCCAAAAATTCGAAGATGTGAGTTGCTCCTTTCCTCGGGTTTTGAAATGATAAGTTGGTGTACACGGCTTCACGAGGCTTAGTTTTACACCAATAATTAAGTGTAACGTGCACAATTTGACCCACACGAGATCAAAAGTTTTGTCCAAAGCTGTCAAGTCGAGCAAATATGTGCTAGAAAATAGAGGTTCGCCCGGAGCGCATCGTAAATTATTCCCAGTATCTAATTAACTGTGGGAAAAAACATAAAACATGTCGACGACGAAGAAGTAAAGATCGCCTCGTGGGTTATTTACTGCTTGAGTATACAAATTTCAAGCGTCAATGCTAACCAAAGAAAAAAACCTCGCAAGATTTCTAGTTCCTAACGGTTTTGCATTCAACAGAATACTGACTGAAGATATGTTGTTGTGCGAACTCTAAAAGCGATGCTCAGTTACATTTAAGGTGTTATTATTGGGTGACTAACGTTGGCATCCTTACCTCTGTCTCTCCACAAAGACCACTATATGGGAGACCAGTCATTCGAATATGTTTCTAGAGGGCGGCGCATTAGACATCTCAGAAGAAGCCACGTACAGTCGACGCATTCAAATGAGGCTTTTGACAAGCAATAGCGGTATTTTCGGCCCTTCAGCATTTTCGAAGAGGCTAACCAAAACAGCCATTTACAACCTAGGTATAATATATTGTAATCCAGCACTCGCTTTTTCAACCTGACGAAATCTCACGAACAGTTTCATCTAAGAAATTTCATTATCCCTATTTTTCTATAAGGAGAAAGGTTTATCCGCCTCGCGTCCACTATGGTCCCAAATGTGCTAATCTGGGCTTTCGTCTTTGCTCTGTGTAACACTCCATGCTAGAGATCAGTTCAGAGAATTTTGGTCAGGCCTAATTGATCGCCCCTAAACCTATTAGTAACCAAATAGTGATCCGAAGAAAAATCAATTAGGTTTAATGAAGGGCACGTGGGCCAAAGATTTGGGTCTCCGAAGCTGTGATTGTTAAGTCAACAACAGCTTAAGTAAATCCGCTTGCGTTGTCCGTACTTTATATATGCAGGCCTTAGTTTGGTTTCCCCAGGCTAGGCAAGCCTCCTTGTGGGCGATTACACAAGTAAGCTTTTCCAAATAACAGACTGATCAGATGGTGGCTCACGTTAGAAGAACTGTATCACGTACTAAAGTCAGTGGCGCCTAGTTCAAGGTAACGTGTTGCCATTAAAACCTTCCGTGCAAACACCACTTTTACCTAGACTGTAAGAGACTTGTTTCCATCTGTTTAACACCCAGCATGCGTTATCACACTGTAACTGATGAACTCCAATTTATCGTTTACATATCTCCAAATGAAAGTGAATCCACTCCAGTAGGCTTGAACTGTTATGCAATACTCACAGCAGTTGGCTGCATGCTGATTTAGCGAGATAACCAGGTGTGCATATCTGCACTTCATCAATTTAGCCCCGCTTTCAATTAGTTGCAATGGGTAACTAATAGTTTTGTCATTTCGAAATGTATTAACAACACTATAGACACGTTTGGGATACTATATTGGTATAACACACCAAGTCTAAAAAACTGATCCATAAAGCATTACTTTTGCAATACGCCTACGCAATCAAGTCATATGTAACCAAAAGCTCCTCGCGCGCTCATTTATTTTGTCTCGGTCGTGTGACACATCACCAGACACACACGCACACCAGTCACACAGCTACTGCGACATCCAATCCGTCGAACTTTCAGTCTATCAGTCAGCTGATTGTCTATACAAAATTTCAATGTTGTTGTACGAGGAATAACGCGCCTCGTAACCTAACCGCATAAGTTTTCCCGTTTTAACTATGTAAAGAGTAGATAACCACTGATCTGAGGGTTAGATTCAAAACACAGCTTGTTTGGTATTTTTTTTCATTTTATATTATCTTCCGTTTTCTTTAGGACTTTACTCAAGGTCTTTTGAGAATGGGTGATGAAGTTCTAACGTGTCCTCCGGTAACTCTACGACTTTTGGTTCCAGCAACCCAATGTGGTTCTATTATTGGGAAAGGCGGATCCCGAATCAAAGAGGTTCGTGAGGTGAGCTGCATGTAATATGTTACGGTGTGCAGGCCAAGCCACTACCCATCGAATACTAATTCGGGGAAAAAATCAACACCGGTTTTCCTCACCGCTAGGGTTTTTCGCAGTATTGTTTTGCCAATATTCTACTGAGATGTTCGTCTGAAGTATTTTGTTTTCCGCCAAATGTCTTGGAAATTAGCCGTCGAAAAGCGAGAGTAAATCGATACACGTAGAATAATTTTTTATTAGTTTACTACCAAGGAAAACAGGCCTATGTGTAATTCTTCCACTGGAAACTATGGTTGAGTATATTTTACAGTATTCACAACGTAAATCGAACAAAAGGCCCTCCCATGTGATATGTTCACGTGTCGAACGTTTGATACGTATTCATTCAAAGAACTTTAACACAGGATGAAACACACAAACAATGGATTGAACTCATTTGCTGCAATAATCTTCCGCCGAATTACCCATGCTAAAATTGTGTGTACTACAGTTCTCGTCATTTTTGTCAGTAGTTTTTACAGTCCAGCATCCATCTTCGGTTCACTCCCCAGGTAAATAAATAAGTTGTCGTCAATCTAAGCAGTGTTTGACAATTCCTGAATTTCCTGAGTAACATGGCGGTGTAAGTCTGACTATCTAGCTCATCAATAAATCGGAATGGGGTAAACAAGCGAAGTAACTTTAGCTTACGATTCTCAGTGATGCGGCCAAAGCCCTACGTCAAACACTCAACAGAATATGCTCGTACTTATTACTTTGGGGTCGTTTCTGATGAACATCCTTCTAAAAGAAAATGTCTGCAAGGCGCCTTTTATCAAGCCTTTGGATAGCACGGTGACAAAGTGTGCTAGTTCATTTATTGCGTTGACTATACAAACGACATTATTTGACCACACCAGTAAACTGGGTAAGAACCTTGAAGGTACGAAAATACTCTACTGTACATTTGAGAAACCTTTTGCGGAACAAGCAAAGACAGATGTCGTTCATATTACGGAGGCTTTGATCTGATATCCAAAACGTATTTAGCACGCATAAAGTATCTCAAAAATGGCCTATTTAAATTCACTCAACCGCTTCAAATGCACTTTTTGGCTCAATGCCCAGAAACTGTTAAACGTAAAGGTATCTTTCATATCACAGTCGTTTCTAGACCGATCCACATGAAACAAGATTGTCAGGTCTCTCTTTTGCCAACAAATGTGCGTTTTTTATGCTTGGAGTAATTATGTAAACTCACGTGAATTTAAAACAGTAACTTCCACCTTGGAATTTGCAATAACCTGCCGTTACTTCACCTGCGAACGGTAGCACTAACTTGCGCGCAATAGAGAAAAATTAAATTGAGGTGTCCAATTTACGTACCCGTTTATGTTCTCCTCTTTAAGAAGTGTTTATTTTTAACAGTAAAATCCCGTGATCGCAACTTACAGAGTTTTGTTCCAACTGCTTTTCACCGGACGCGTGAACTTCAATCATCTTCGAAGTCACTTGGATAACTTTACCAGAAGTCCACTGTTGTTGCACCCCAATTAACTATTTGCACCACTTTTCTAGCTTTTTAATTATTATGTCGCAAAGTGTGAGCTGCAGGTAGATCACAGGCGTTTTTTTCGACAGAAAAAAACTAATTTTATGCTATGGCGCAACCACAAATATGTGAACCTGAACATGTAAATTTTAAAGTAAATGACAGTACTTTGGGAACAATGTTGCACTACTTGTTCATATCATTTGCTGAACTGAAGGAATTCACCGAGGCGTAGCTCAATTAAGTAATAAAAAAGCGCGATAACTGCAGAGACGTCAGCTAGTTGTAGCATTCTGGTACAGGTATATTCAAGAATATAGTCGGTCGCCTAGCTAACGTAACGACCAAACCAATAGTTGACCGAAGTGATTGTGTTTCGGTCTCACGAAGTGTCTATGGGGATAATTCTCTCAAAATGGTCCCTCCATAGTACAACTAAAAATAGCCGCTGCTGACGAAATCAACAGATAACGTGACTCTTCATCTATTTTTGCCCCTTTCTGTGCGTTAGCTGACCGGAGCCTCAATACAGGTTGCAAGTGAAGCGTTGCCCGCCTCAACGGAACGAACCGTCACGATATCCGGTGCTGCCAAGGCTATCTCCAAATGTGTTCGACATTTATGTGATATTTTTGTTGATGTAAGTTTTCAGTGAACTAGTTGGACTCATTTGCTACTGTCGACGAAACATGCAGAGATAATCAGTATAGCACTTGACGTATTTTGGCAAATGCCACGTTGATTGGGGGCAATGAATAAGATTTGTAGGGAAAGAAAGTTTACAACAGGTTAAAATTTGCGGAATCGAATATGTTTGGAGTAAACTGAGCTAAACTTGGTTGACACGGCAAGTGGCTTTTAATGAATTATCCTTGTTTTCCATGCATGCAAATAACAATTTCTTGTTACACAAACTCTAGGGGAACAAATTAAAACAATCCTCTCTCAAAGAGCTTCGGTAGACTTTCTCAATGTTTGGGCGTCTCCTTCTGGAACAATAAACAAATCAACCTGTATTACACGCTGCCGCCGCTGGGATGCTAAGGCCTCTTTGATATCCGGGGACTTTAATATTCTTGCGCTAGTATACGATTTGAACGCACCAGATATTTGTATACTCAGTCCGAACAAGCTAGTTCAGCGATATATGCCTGTATAGGGGTTGTCAGCCACTGTGAACCTGGTCCTAAAAGTTTAACGAACTAGGTGAACCCGATTAGGAACTCAGCAAGTTTGCACAAGGACGCATCATCTTGCGGCACAGAAAACAACCGTTGAAAAACCAAGTTATTGATGATGATCGTAATTGTAAAGTATCTTACCGAATAATTCTGTAATAATTCTGTAATAATAATTCTGTGTCTTCACATAACTAAGAACGAAGTCAAGAAAACCTCACTTATACGGCACACCGTATTTAAAGTGTCCAATCGCTGTCGGTGCGTTTATTACCACGTCAATAAAACTTCACCATATTGATTAGCGTTGAGTATCAAGTGAAAGATTTGGGGTTGTCCCTTTCTTATTCTGAAAGATTATCTCCCTATCCTCTCAACGCCCAAGGCATACACAACTGAGCCAAACGTGATATCTCCTCGCAGAAATTAGAGTTGGATCGCTTTGAAACTAGTCTAAAAGTGACAAAAGTTTGGAACCTTGTCCGGTGTTCGGTTAAGTTAACATTTCTTGTGATTTAGTTGGAAAAAGCCTAATATCTTTAGACGGCAGTGAAATTTTTCCATTCTGTGTGTAACACCTACCATTTGCGTTTACGCCATTTGCTTAGGAGAAAGCAGTACCTGACGTTCTTACTACATAGGTTGTATGAGGTGAAACATACACTTACAGTCACGAACAAGCGTAGTCATGCGTTCAGTCCTTCATGCAAAAAAAAACTGTTTTCCAGCGAGTTACATTCAGTTATCCCGCCAAGGTTTGTAGATATTCTTCAACTCCTGTACCAAGCAAGAAATCATTTGTATCGAGGAGATCCATTGACTGACTAGAATTGTTCTTTTGTTTGGAAAATATTACCTAGATCGGATCAAAACTTTTGTCTGTCATAAGAAGAAAAAACGGCCAGACTCTCTCTGAGGCCAGTTGTTCTCCTTTCCTTGGTCATTTATAAACTTTACCAACCATGCTTGACTATCTCCAAACGCTGAAGTCGTCTGCCAACACGCTCTGGGTATTGGCGTTTGCACGAAACAAAAGGCACTGACCGATGTATGCCATAATCGGTGAATTCCAGGTTCTTGAAAACTCGCATCCTCTGTGATCAGGACTGATCTTCAGTGCAATACATTACGGTATCTGTGGAGAAAAAACAGAGTTGAATGGCTGTTTAGCAAGCCAGGATACCGACGCCACCAACGGAATAGTAACTCTTTACGTATGTTTTGGATATGAGACATTTGAGATGGTAAATGGCTCAAGCAAACGCTTGTAAACTGGAATGTGAACATATACAACGGAAGCATGCTCGGACATCTCCTGAAGGTAGATAATTTTAGTGTCACTTAAGATGCGGCCTGGCGTAAAGAGGTCCGAAATACCTGGATTGCACGCTTACTTGCTAGAGGCTCTTTAATGTGGACCTCTAAAGTGGTTAAGTTAGTTTGATGTTGGCATTTTTAGGCTGCACAGCTTAATTTTACTTTCTACTATGAAAAACCAGAAGCTTAGTTATTGCTAGAAAACTCTATGCTAAATATCACAATATTTTTACCAGTAGACTGAGGAAAGTTGAGTACTAGTCAAGTCGAATCAAATCAAATTTTGTGAGTCCTTAGGTACATATTTAGGAAGAAAATTTCCAACATTGCCGTATGTAAATGACACAATAGTTCTTCATTAGTTAGTGGAAGCTGCTTGAAATATCTGTCATTCAACAATTCACACAGAGGGTTGGAATGCAAGGCTGATACTAAGAGTAGTTGGATTAAACATTAAGCCAGGCAAGCAGAGGGTTACAGAATCAACCAATTTATTGATTTCGACATGTATTAATTTGTGACCGAAGTAGAGAAATAAGTTAATCTTGCCAAGGTTAAGCAAAGCTGAATAAAACGAAAACCTTTGGGAAAATCCAGCGGTAAAGTTGGGTTGGGCGTCGAAAATAAAGCTAACCATGACTTCTCTTTGAAATTCACTTCGCTCACATGTGTTTTCTCGGTCGAACAAAAACGGTATTGTCTCCCGAGGAGACTCGGAATCAGGATAGGTGAACAGTCTGCTTGAAAGTTTGGATGTTAAATGTTGGATGTTGGATTAATTGGAACGAACATCACAGGTCATAAAAGCTGGCTTCAAACCTCGCTGAGGACACTTTAGCCATACGGGGACAAGGTAAGTTCACTTGTTGAGTTCATCCCTAGAAACTTCAAAGAAGGAGTTTGGGAGAGGTAAAATATTTGAAAACGCCTAGAAGTAATCGTAATGAATACCACTGTATCCATCCTCAAATACTATATTTACATCGCCCATTTGTTGCTTTTCAGAGCGTACAGATTGCTTATGCAGACAAATCTGACAATTAGTGTAGTAAGTAACTTATCTAGAGAGATCAATTTGTTGCGGGATTTTCTAATCAAAAATTGTCCCACTTCTGCACTATAAAAAGGGGACACTTTGAAAATGATTGATGGATAAAATTTTAGACTCTATATTCAGTCTAGCAAGATACAGGCACTGTGACTGAGGAAGTAGAGCACTGAAATTCGGAAATAACAGGGGGGAATTCCGAGTGACACCAGACAAGTCAGTGAAATAACAAGAAATACACTTTCAAATTTGTATTCATAACACCGTCGCTTGAGCAACCCCACTGTTGCCTCGGCTAAAGACGGAATCAATGGATTTGGGCACCTTTTTACTGGAACCCCTCAGCACGGCTTCATCGAGTTTCACTCTTCAGAACCATGCAAACAGTGATGTGCATTCATTGGAGACGGGCGTCTGGACAATTTCTCAACAGGGGAACAAATTCAACCTTGATTCCTACAAAGTGGAAAAGGGGAAAAGGCCACTCACTCACTACAGCGTGACGGGAAAAGGCACTCATATAGGACATATTCAAACGGAATATTTTTTACAGACAGTGACCAGACGCGAAATCTGCCTTACACTGCTAGAAAGTGAATCAAAAGGCTTCAACTGAAAAGCTGACGCCAATTTGTGAATAAATCACCATTTTTCCATTCGGTATGAATGGATTTTGATTATTAACATAATCCTAATTGCTTATTTGTTTGTAACGCACGCTTAACATCTGTCGTGGTCAATGCGATTTTTTTTCAAACAGTCCCCGGCAAAAGGTCCGGTGATTCCCTACCGACCAAAACCAGCTTTTACAAGTCAAAACTTGGCTTGTCCAGGAAGTCCGTTCCCAACTGGATTGATCCATCCGGCAATGACATTTTCCACCAACGGATCAGAAGTTAGTTTTTATGAATTCTGCTGTTATTAATGCGCGTAAATTGTTAGTTTTCTGCTGCACTTTGCTCTGTCCCTTATTGGAGATGCATGGGTGAACTAAACCAATTTCCCCACATCAAAGCGCACATATATCTTAAGTACCTGTATGTCATAAAACTGGGTTCAAAAATCCTGACTACAGAAGAGAGTTGATAAAGCGTCTACGAAAAGCGAACCGTGATACTGCTTTGTTCCAGTGACCTAAGCAAATAGTAGAAAGAGAGAAGATGGGAGAGCGGAAACGGATATTTTTCACAAAGACTAAATTTCTGAAAGTTTACTTTTTGTGCATTAGGTGGGATTGTTTTAGACGACAATATCCGTGAGAAATACTGCTAACCAACTGAATAGATCTTCATCAAAAGTCAGCTGAATTACCATTCAGACGTGTCGGAACACGATCACAATTGCACTTTTAATCTTGGCTAGAGTCTGCAAACGCCACGTATCCAAACGCAAGATTTTCTGGTGCTTTGCAGCAAACTAGATTGCCCCCTTAGATTCCTCAGCTCTCCGACAAGGCAAAACGAAAGGGTTTTAGTGTTTACCAAGTAACTAGATGGGACTTATGCAAATTCACACGCCGTATGAAGGCGAACAAAAACCTTCTAGAACTCTACACTTGAAAATGCCGTAGATAGACGTCTCTGGCTTTAGCACGCCATGTTTCTCAATCCACTGTCATGTTTGTTCACGTAGCGTCAAGATACGTAGCACAAGGTCCGTGCGCACGCAAATTTGAACAGAATGCTGGATGATTGCAAGTCCTCTCGCGTAATGAATCGAATGAATGTAAACTTAGCTAAGTAATAATAAAACGATTGTTTAAAAATATTGCAAAAACAAAATACAGCTGTTGACCGGAAAGTGAATGTCAAAATAACCAAACACTGAAGACGCAGTAAATTGGGTGAAGTTCGATAAAGCGAAAAAAATTCTCAAATACAGGGAGAAGGCGAATTCCCTGAGAAAGCCGAAATATACGGTACATAACGTACACAGACAACACATAAAATTGCCGCCCGTTGAACGCCACAATAGAATTAGTGTTATTTGCTGAATTTTAAACGATCTAGTCATCTGAAACCCCTGTTTATTACGTGCGGCTTTATTTCTCCACTAACTTTTTTTTTAAATTCTCATTTACTAAATCTTTTCTCACGAAAAGTAACTTGGAAAACGGTTTTACTGTTGACACCTCTAACTGTGAGGTTCTTTGTTCATCTAGTACGTGGTGTCCTTGTTCTTCAACCCGCTGACCATCCCTAACAAAGAGTAACGTGTTGTTCTTAAAATTTACGATACGGTTCAACCATACTGCGGCTAAATAATATAACAAGCTGTGTAAGCTGCAGTTCCATGTGTAATCTATGTAGAAATGAGCACTAAATGTCGTTTATTCATTGGTCCATCTCAACTTCTCAAAGCTGATCTCAAAAGTGGCTAAAGCGGTCGAAGGGATTTCATCATTGTCCTCGGACGGTATATAGGCCTGTGGCAAAATGGAAAGAACCGAAAGAAACAGAATGTGTGACACTTTGATCAATGTGTGTCTCACTATGGTGTAATGGAGAGACACTTTTCATCAGTCTTCACCAGATTTATGCGGGAATTACTTCAAACCGTATAGCTCAAAATTCACGTGCACATATATACGGGTATATAGTAGACACGTAGTTTGATGGCATAACAGACCAACTGCGTCGGAGACATAAGGCTGTGGGGTTTCTAATACATTTTAATTTGAGTTTCCGTGCTGAAATTGGAATTTTTTTAAAAGGATGCTTGAAATATTTCTGACCGAGCGCTTAAACATGTGCGTCTGCAACATAGCAGACATTACTAAAACGTTACGTTTATTCAGGACACCTTGTCGGCAGTGATCACCTTTATAACATGATTTTGGGTTAGAAGATAATGAATACACAATACTAAATAAATAATAAACAATAAATAATAAAAAGTAACAAATAATAAATAATTAACCAGTAGAAATAGATAAAGAGAAACGAGAAAAAATATAATAAAGCGGGTGAATTTGACCCGTGTACTTTTCATCCCACAGATAAACACTACATTTTTCAATTCTTAAGAGTAAACTCAGTGTATAAATTGGATATTCAGCAGTCAACCGGACGCGGTCATTTGAAATTTGACAGAAACTAGTCTACAGAAAGTTTACTAGCTGATATTTAACTTACATGAATTCTGCTCTCCTAAGAAATAAGTTTATCCAGGCCGAAGTGTTATGTGTTTAATCAGGTTAAATTTGTGTAATCTTGCTGATCCGAAGGTAGCATCTGCTCTAGATGTTCGAATCTATAACCCGATGTCAACAGACTGTGACGAAAAAAGTGCCTCAGTAACATTTTACCTTCAGCTGAAGAAACCGCAACTTCGACAGCACGAGTAATAAGATAAACAACAAGAGGGCCAATCGTGCCGCTGCTGCGCGTGGCCCAATGAATGGTGCTCATCAAGTTAAATAAACCACTTGAACGTGGTACACAGAAGCCAAGACATATCAGTACAGTCACATCAGTCAACCCGTGTTATATCCTTGCATCTGAATAGTATTGAAATATCGGTCATGAAACGGGATTATTTCTTGACCAGCTGTCCTAGGCAGAACAGAATTAGAAAGCGCGTGCTATGCATGTGAAGCGAGGGCACGTAGGCTGTGATACCACAAAAGAGACAGTCCAACTAATGGGTCAACAGCTCCTTGATCTGTCCTCGCGACCGCAGAAAATGTACTACCGCGTCGGAGGAAAGCGTATGACCATGCTATAAAAAAAGCGGCTTCACTAAGCATGTACGCGTTATCTCAATTAAAATGCCTGGGTAGAGTGAGTGTGAAACTGCTTTCTGGTTAGCGATGGCACTGTGGATAGGACGCGCACATTGTGAAAGCTGTCACGCTAACTCACAATCCGATAGTGTAGCCGCATGTCCACACTCAATACACAGTAGCCTCATGCAAGCACAAAACAGCACTGATAAGTAAGCATGTCGCAACATCTTCTCACGCAAGTGGCGCTGTCTAAATAGTAACACAGGTTACTTGGCCCTAATTTACGTGTAAACATGAGTTGTCTGACTATAGGAAATAATGTGATTACGAAAAGACTGTATTTGATACTTTCCAGCGTAAGAAACTTCTGTGCTTGTGGCACACTTCGGAAGAACGGTTTTCGTTGATATTGGCAGACAGTTTTTGGTCATCATAAGTGACACCGCGTTTCGCATTTCGGCTGTTTTTACACACGTGCACGCTCTTCGAACATGATGCAAAACATCGTAGAAATTAAGGTATCCCGTAATCTAGTAAATCACACGTATCAACTCGAAATTCAGGTGGCACGTGTTCACACGTGAGATACTGATGTTAAATCCAACAAATCATTGAATAAATCTTGTTTTACGTCAAAGACGATAAATTTCAACAAATAAACTCATCATTATACCAATCTAGTTTTCACCTGAAACTCAGCTAAATCCCTGGCTTATAGTATTCTTCAAGTGAAATTCGCTGCACAAAGGCCGCTTCATGTTTCACTTGGTACGATATTCGAGATATCGCAGTCTATTTGCATGAAGCTACCTATAAGGTTGCTGAATACTGTTCAACAGCCCACTACCGATTTCGCACTATTGGAGCTAATCAGGTAGGTGCAGTTTCAAGTTTTCATCAGTCTTACGTTCTAATTGTCAAATTTCTGCAATCTGGGTTCAATTAAAAAATAAGGTTGACGGAGACTCAAGAACTGCACCCACCTGACCAGCCTCAAGTAGGACAAAGCCGGTCGTGGACTGTCGAAGAGTCTTCAGCGACTTTGTGAACATGGAGAATGCTTTTTATTTACTCGGGGCCTTTGGGGTACTAGCGTCGCTACCGGTTGATATCATTAGTAGTCAAAAAATACTGTTTTCTACGAAGTTTATGATGCTTAGTACTTTAATGCAAAACCCAGTTGCTTGTGGAATGGACGCATATAGAAAGATCGGAAACTCTATAAGTAACACATGATGCTGATTATGTAAAAATCCACAAGATTATAACCACTGCGTTTATACCTTCAGCAGAAATTTGCAAAATCTTTGCCTAGTGAGGGAGTCGGACCACAATTCCCACCAAACTTCACCGAACATGTGGAAATCCTACCGCTTATCAGACTTACATACACCCTTTTAGCCTGAACCTCCAAATCCATTCCAAAAAACCTGATCGCTCACATTTTGCAGCTGAATCTGAACAACTTTGGGGCGATCTGTAATCTCACTTAGACTTCTTACAAAGACAAAATGTGATAACCTTAGTTACCGACCTTTCGGCTCATCAATGAGACAAAAAATGTCTTCTGACAAAAAACCCATATAGACTTATTGCAGTGGCTAGGGTAAGACCCATATATTATTGTCCTGAAGCCAGACTAGGAATCTGGCACAGCTGTCCTAAATAAGCAGTATCACGTTAGTAACATACGAACCATTCTGTTAGATACAAGAAATGTTGGGCTAACTGCTCCACCGGATGACGTTTTGCTCGCAAAAAGCAGATTGTGGGTTTTATGTGAGTCACAATACCGCTTTCTAAAATTTGTGCCTCGACAGCCGAAATTTATGGTTTGCCAAAGACTCAACCCCATATGCCATCTTATTGGTTGTTGATCAGGTGGCTGTTGATCTGTTCGCCAAGCTTGGCAATTGACTTGCAAAGGTTTCGTCACCATACGAGGAGACATCATCAGTGCCCACTGATCAACAATCAACAAACACCCGAGCAACCAATATTTCCAAACATTACCGTATGTTATCTTAGCTACGAATGGCCCAACCTGCTGAAAATTGACCCAGTTGTCCCCAAAAAATTTCAGCCACAACCGAAAAGTTATAGACACGCACATTCCAACTAGCAGTTCGACTAAATTTCCCCATTCCATTACGTGCTCACTCTACTTTCAACCCCTAAGTACAGACAATCAGCTGAAGGAAACAGTTGAGCATATTTGCAACTACGGGGGTCCTATCCTGATATTAACTCGTGTTATCCCATTTACTAAGAAACTTCCCTTACTTTCTGATATGGATGAAAAAACCATTTTCAGGAGTAGAGTATCAGCAAACTACAGGGTTTTTAAGGATAGTCTAATCTAATAAACCCCTGCTGATATGTTCAAGTCGAAGATGCAAATGGAGGCAGTGCAGCTCAAAAGTCAGCATCGGGTGTACTAGCAATATTTAGATGACTTTTTTCGTGGTTCATCAGCGCTTGCAGAAAGAATAAATAGTTCCCTTCTCAACTTGCTCAATCCTAATTTCTATCACTGGAATTTCAGAAAAACAGCTGTGTTGTTCTCTCACATTTATTGCTGGGAGGATGAGCTGTTTGTTTTGCTGTTAACCTACCCGGAAGGAACAACCCAAAATGTTTTACAGTTTTTTCAGTATTTGCTTCGTACCCTGTTTCAAAAGGTCCCAACATTACGCAAATCTGGTATGCTTAAATGGAGACTACAGATCTTCATGTGCACTTCGATAAAAACAGTAATCTGGAAGGGTTTGTACTGCTCCGCCCTAGACGTTATTCCAGAACATGGGCAACCGTCTTCATCTACAATGAGTAAGAGGCGTTTTAGCAGCGGTATCATGAAAATCGTCAGCGCAGAGCCCAAAACACTGACCCTCCTGCTACTGAGATTATCAGAACTGCTATGGAATCTGCAATGCCTGCACTTTGAGTCAGCGTTTGTGCTCTCAGGTGTGATTCCTTCAGCTGACGTTCCAGTCGTCAAAACATTCCTTACAAAACACCGTTAGCTAAACTGATAGCGCATTTGGCACTAAATGTTTTCGGTTGGTCATTCCTAGTTTAATTAATTTCCTCATTCTGTACAGCCTAAAATTTCAGGTGGGCTTAAGCTCAAATCAGTTTATAACAGAGTGCATTCATAGGCCTTCATTAGTCCAGTTGCCAAAGTTTCAAATAAGGCCTTGGAAGATCTTGTCCTCTCATTTGCCTTCAGTGCAAGTAGGCATGTGATGATGCTAAATAGTACTTTGTATTTTGCCTCGAGCCAAATTACATGCTAATCAGTACATCTGTGTCCAGTTGGCGAATGCTTACAGGGGTCTATCTGGTCGTGCTATATTTGTATTAACAAGGTCAATCGACGCTTACTTTTTGCTGTTGCAGCTGTGTTTGCAATACATCTAGTGAACAACTGATGCACTAATGTGTCACAACATCAATTAGCTCGAATAAACAGGTGGATTAGTCTTGCGCATTTCAGTTTAGCCATCAGTTTTTTCCCTTGATGGTTAACGAGCCTGAAGAGGTTTGTTGGCAAAAAAAAACAATTTAGTCAACTGAGCATTTCCTTCGGTCAGAGCACTCTGTACTTGTTCTTAGAATGAAAAGGTAGTTCACACATTTTTAAGGTTAGGTATAATTTTGAAAAAACACAGACCACAGGGTTGCAGTCAAGGGACTTCTTAGAATTACGGTTTTGTCCACACTTAACGCCTTGCGGATGTAACTGAATGCGACCGAAAATTTTGCCGTTTGCTTACATGCATGACCCACAGAATCACGACTACAACGGTCGCATAATATTCCGTTTTTACCCGCACCCTTTATCGGAGGTAATTTTATTCATTCGCCTTGAGAAAATTTAACACTTACAATGGAGGGAAACAGGCTACACTATTCTCTATCTTACTTTTCAATATTAATCCCCAGAAGAAGGCTGTTAGTCATAAAACACGCAGCATATGTGTCTACGCCTACGATAGAAGCACCAAGAAGAATAGATCTTTTTTATACTGTCTCCAAGAAAATTAACCACCGGAATCGACGTTTTAAGTGGTTTAGACTTATCAAGCTTAAATTTAACACAGGTCGTTTTGAGCAAGATGAAGTGCAAACCTTGGAAAAAATAATGGAAAATGGTTTGTGATGGGAAACTGGCCGTAATTTGTTAGGACAGCGTTCAAGATAATCTGCTCCTTGCACAGGATACGTGTTTCGAATAAATGAAGGTCGGAAGCGATAAGTACTGACGCAGATGGAAAACTTCCAAAAGCTACAGAATTACCCGCAGTCTTCAGTTGTAGCTAGTTTCAAGAATATGACTGAAAGCGTATTTATTCCATCGCCAAGCCTGTTTTGGTGAAATGCCCTACAGCGAAATTAGTTAACACCAGCTCAATTAACATCGATGAATACGCGTCCAAATTAGACACTCCTCAGATAAAGACTGAATTTCACTCACACGCACTTTCCCAAACGTTTTTCGCTGATTCAAAGCTCAGGGTTCAGAGGGAATGATATCCTGCATAGAGCCATTATGATTGCATTTAGGGCGTTAATCCTGTAATATCACACTTTTTTCACAAACCCCCTACTCTAGAAATTCCAGAAGGTTATTTCACATTGATGAGGAAGCCTGAGAAATACAAAGGCACTGTTAATGCCACCCAGCTTGTGCTTAGTGAGGAAAGCATATCTTTGACGACCACTGTAGCACAGGACCCGTAGATTCTATTAGCCAAAGTTGTTTCTGGCTGAGAGTCCACGTGTGTCGGCTGAATAATGAAGTACATCTGTAACTCTATCGCCAAACACCTTCTTAGGTGGCCCCGAAATATGATAATCGTCCCTTCAGGGACTTTTGAAGCCAAAACTTTACTTGCGTTAAAGTGGTTCATATCCACCTTGTAAAATCCCCTCATCTTACCAGAAATAAATTGCTATTGAAGTTAGTCAAGCTCGTGTATTCACTATCACAGTCATAATTCCTCCCAGAGGTATATTCCAACTTCATCGTACCCAAATCAAACCTTGCTCAACTTATATCGTTCCATATTTTGATCAAGTTTTGCTCACACAAGTCTCCATTTTTATCCCTAATCCACTTACCATTATCGCGACACAACGAGTATTTTGCATCTCCTAAGCTTGCTTATTCACGTCACGTAACCGTCTAAACTTAATGAATGTAGCATATGCGGATTAACAGTCCGGCTGTGGTCGGAATGTCTCTGCACAAGATATCTTACATTAGAAATTTGCGTTTGTTCACTATACTCTTTGAGATCCTCTTTCCCAGCTTTTCCTTCTTTCATTCTTCATCCATCCCACAAATCTGGTCAACAATGTCATTTGGACCAGAACGTCTAGAGTTGATTTCTTGGAGTTAGCTGTGACATGGTTTCCACGTTTATAATATGTATATATATATATATAT
>SJOL01006409.1:125279-151946 GCA_004794785.1 Opisthorchis felineus | reverse complement strand
GGCGCAGTCAAGCTTGAAGGTTACCCAATCACTGCCGTGAGCGAACTGCCTGTTCGAAAGCTTCCGTCTCGTAATATGCCGTCAGTATAGTCCGTGGTCGAGGAATACACCGAACTGTTCACAGGCGATGAAGATCCGTTTGGCTTCTGCTCGTGGATTGAAAACGAAATTCCCCCCTCGTCCGAGTGCTTTCGACCTTACGGACCCCGTCCGCTGCCGTTCCATCTACGGGAGGAGATCCATAAGCAAGTTCAATAGATATTGAAAAATGGCATACAACTCTCCGGTTGTGCTTCTAAAGAAGGCGTACGGGAAATACCGGGTTTGCGTGGATATCATGCGTTTGAATGGACTGCCCGTAAACTTGTTTGTAGCTGTCCCTTCGGTTGTGGAGATTTCCGATTCGCTCCAACACTCCCGATACTCCACGATGTTTGACTTGCATTCCGGGGACTGGCAACTAGCTATCAAGTCAGAGGACCGGGACGAATGCCGTTTTGTTTGCCGGGGGCACCATTCACATTCTGGCACTTGATGATCCATTTAACGAAGGGACTACAGAATGTTGCCGTGTACCGAGACGAAATCGTTGTGTATATCAATTTGGGACTAGAGCGGGAAAGTCACTTGAAGGCCATATTGAAGTTTATTCTGGAGGCTGGCCTGCGAATAATTAAAGCCAAGACTTAGCTTGATCGAAGGTTGGTGGCACTGCTCGGGCATAAAATGGGTCACATTGAGCTCAGTCCACTTCCAGATAAACTGTCAAAGATCCAGGAGTGTACAGTCCCCACTTCGAAGCGGTCCATACGGCAGTTTCTCGGACGAGCAGTATACCACAACCGGTTCGTCAAGAATTTCAACTCGTTCGCTACTCCACTGTACGAATTACCGAATCAAAATCGGAATTTTGAGTGTACAAGGGAAGCGCATGAGGCCTTCGAACGTCTCAAAACGCGGATGACGAATCAACAACTGACCCTCAAACTTCCCAGGGTCGGGGGGATGTTTACTGTTACAGCGGACGCTAGTGACCGCGGTAGTGATGCAGTCCTAAAGCAGAGGGATGGGGTCATCAAATATGCCGGTCGCGTCCGGACTAATGCAGAGCAGAAGTACTCTACTTTTGAGACAGAATGCTTAGCGATCGTCTGATCCCTGGATAAAAGGAGGCTATACTTGATGGAACAAAGTTTTCACGTTGAGAACCATCGCAAACACATCGACTGGATCAGGGCCACCAGAAATCCTCGCGAAATTTTTGTGCGCTGGGCAATCCAGTTACAAGAGTTATAATTCACTATCCGACACGTGCCAAGGAAGGCAAATCACCTGGCTAATAGGTTGCCAAGTCCAGTGGCTGGAAAGGAAACCCCTAAGGTCATGCTTGGTGCCAATAGCCTTGTCGTCGAACTGGATCCCGGAAGTTTGGTGCAACTACAGCGGCAGGATGCTGTATTAAATGAGGTTGCAACCGCCTTGTTGGATGGGAACAATATTAGAAAGGGGAGGGAGACAAAGAACTGTAGACGTTCCAGAATCACTTCGATAGGCTGAGCCTGGGTGAAGCTGGAATAATATCCTGGAACGCCATCGATTTGGATGTTGTGCTGGCCGTGATACCCCACATCCTGAGACGGAAGCCTATCAACGAATGTCACGAGATGGCACATTCAGGGTCCACCAAGACATACGACTTACTTCGGCAGAGGGCCTACTTGCCCGGGATGAGAAGTGAGGTAATGGATTATGTGGTGGCCTGTAAGCAGAGCCAACTAATGAAAGGGGATGCGACAAAGGCGACTCACCCCATAGAACTTATCCTTGTATCTGAGATCAGGCAATCATCATCTGTTGACGTTATGGGCCCCTTTGCGTTGACAGCCACTGGAAATCAGTATATCGTAATAATCACAGAACACCAGTGGTAGTGGGTCGAGGCGGCAGCCGTACCAAATCAACGGTGGATAACAACCAGTGCAGTGGTAATGCACCACATCGTGGCCAAACATGGGTACCGAAAATCATCCTAACGGATCAGGGGACATGCCTTGAGAGCGAAGAGTTTTGAAGTTGCGTGCAGTAGCTGGGCATCAAGCGGCTGAGGAAGGCACCCTCCCACTCGAAACAAACGGACTAAACGAACGCAACAATCAAACGATTAAGGAGTGGCTGGTGGCCAAAGGAGGTGGCTGGGAAGTGAACTTGCCGATGATGTTGTTAGCACATCGTCCGTCGATCCACTCAACTACTGGAAAGTCCCTATTCATGTTGGCGTACTGTCGTCATCCACGCCTTCCAACTCATCAGGAAATTGGGCTGTGGCCGATAACACGCCCGTCTCCGGAGGAGCTAAAAGAGGAGAGGAGAGCTCGAAAAAACTTGACCGCCGTTCAGGAAAGGACAAGACAGAAAACGGCAGGTAGGAAGGCACGACCTTTCCCCATAAGCGCGAAGATCAAATGGGGGGATCATCAGAATCCTTCAAGGATTGAACTAGAGTTGCGGAAGTTGGGCAGTCGGTGGCAGGGTCCGGTTATCGTTATCGACCGTCGAGGGGACGTTTATACAATTCAGGATGGTCGAGGATCGAAAAGAGTAAACGGTGTCCAGCTTTGGAAGTGGCTCGATACACCGGGAGAGGCACCGATTAGACCAGCTGCTGAGGCCTACCTAACGGGAGCAAATGGAACATCGGTTGCATGCACGCAAACTTTGAAGCGGAAAGGTGTGTAATGGTGGGTACTGCAGAGTAGTCTATGGTTAGTGGCCAAGCTCCGCCCTGCATCTGATGGAAGGTGAACTTTTATTGCGAAAATTGTGGAACCGCCCTGCTGTGTTCGTTTGTGTAACAATCAATGAATATCCAGGAAAGTTCAGGAGAACTCTTGAGAATGCTTAGGTTTTTTTAATCCAGGTGCATATGAAATGTTTACTTTCTTGTCCTGTTCGTGGTTCCTAATAAGTGACTTGCGGCGAAGGCCTTTCCTTTCCCCACGCCAATATTGGTTTTTATTGGTCAACGACTGTAGTTGTACAATGGTACACCACAGGGGCGCGTGAACTTTCCGGCCTTACCAGCTCAACAAATTGTATCAAAAATCACAGCGGAAACTTCCGTTTCGCACTCACCTGCAGTTGGAAAATGTTATTTGACTCCGGGCGGTCCGAATATACACGTTAGTGGCAGATGGTCGTCCGACTATGCTAATAAATGGTCACGTAAGTACGAACCACAGCTAACGTAGCAAAGCTTTGAATAATGGCTGCGACTTCGTATACGAGTGGACTAGTGGTTTGGTGAAACGAACATTTTCGGCCACTTCATGAATTCAAACTTATAATCCACCAAGGCTCGGCGTACAAACTGAGCAATAGGTAAGGCGGATCAATTTTGTTTGTCAGTACACCCGTCTCGCTGAACTAAACAGCATGTAATTAGGTTAAATGTGCCGTCGGTGAAACATATAGACTTGTTTGTACGTTCGTATTCACAGGTCACAGTCAGTCAGTATACCAAACAACAAAAGCAAGAAAAACTCTCTACCAAATAGAAGCCTGTGATTAATTTTACGGTAAGGATCAGGAGTGAGGAAATCAGGTATAATCAAGTAGTCTGGTGGTTCAGTCAGGTGAAAAACTCTTTGAACCGATTGAGTAGTCATCGTTTTCGGAAAAGTTTGGTAACAATCGGTAGATGTATTGCTGGGCAACGTGGCGCTTTTGACACAAAAGCTTCGTCAGGCCAAGTGACTAGGTTATGAGGTTGGTCGAGATTCAAGGCGGAAGGAGAACCAAGCAGCTAAGTCAAGCTAACTTTCTGTTAGGTGTCCGCCGAGGGATTTTGTGTTAGGGTGGGTCACCAAGTGTCAGGCCGATGGAGGAATCTACATGGATTTGGGTCCGGCCTAGAGTCTAGTTCTTCCGCTTCGGTTCACGTAATGATCCCTCTTGAACGTCGTTTGCACGTTTCTTTCGCCTGTGTGGATGAGCTGGTGCTACGATGGTAGTGTAAGGAAGAGGGATTCTGTGACCTTTGGTCGGGTTGGGATTTTCATCCCCTGTTTCTGCCAATGATTCTACGTGAATTGACAACCACGCACAGTCACGTGTCAACTCGGCTTACCTAAGACCGCTTTTCATACGAAGCTTTCGTATCAAAAGCGAAACGTCGCCTAGCAATACATCTACCGATGGTTTCCGAACTTCTCCGAAACGATAGTCTGATGGTTCTCTGAAAATAGGCAATCACATCATGAAATGCTAAAACAAGAATACTTCCTGCCTTCTACTTTTAGCCGCATCATTCTTAGTAGAACAGAATCCTCTAAAGATAGAAGACGGAGGAAACAACGCCTAAAGATATTCGGAATTTTGAATTTACAATGTGCATGGCAAACTTTTGTTGCAAATTTAATCATAAGCAATAGTCGATAAACTAGCTTTTATGAGCAAGAATGTACCCTTTTGTGAATTAACGTAATGGAAGATTTGTTTGCTGTTTCGTTTGGTCAAATCCTACTGGTGAGTTTGATATCAGGCCTTTTGCAAGCAGAACAATCTAACGGAACACTTGATTCTACATTTTTGAGGAACATAGTGGAGGTAAACGGCGCCTATCCCTTCAGATACATATATCTGTCGTAGGATTCGACAAATGACAAGACAGAAAGATGAGAATGATGGGATAAAACCAGAAACAAAACTGACCAGGAACAATAGTTTAAGCTAAACCCACAAATACATTGGGAACAAGGATGCTGCCACATACAACAACTTAACCAGGAGGAAGCACATGCTCAAGAAAAGCAATTATTTGGTTACAAGAAACCTTGGCTGAGTTAGATGCACTCTAGGGACCAGGCAACACCTAATTACTTGATATAAACGGCGTGTTTGAGGGATTAATGGCAGTGTATTTTGTCTAAGTGGGAGCTAGTCACCATGCTGATCAACCTTTCAAGGCCGCACGATTTGGTCTTCAACTATTAACAGGGTAGTTTTGAATCCAAATCTTCCTGGAGGTTCATGAGATTCACAAAGTTGATCACTAGAAATAGATCCGAAACGCCTGTACAGTGCTTCTAGGCCTATGAGATTAGACTGACTTCATTTATAAAACAAAACCCCAATCAGATCGAATTGATCACAAAACTTCCGGAGATTTTGATGCAGCTAGGCCGTACCATGTGTCATAAATTCTGGTTACTTTACAGGGTGATTCTCTGCTTTACACTTCTTCTACTGTATTTGTCACTTTCAAGCACACCACTTTATACTCCCTGAAAAGGCGTTTTAACTTTTTACAAGCTTTTGAAATTGGCTTTGTTGTTCCTTCAAACGTACTGACTTTAAACACCAAAATGAGTGTAAAAAATGGGGCGCGCGAATTAGTTACGGTTATGAAAGTGCAAATGAGTGCCGGAAGATGATTCGCACAAACGTCACCAGGCTTAAACACCATATTCACAATAAAAGTAAATCGCTTCCGTTTGTTTTAGTGCGCCTTTCGACAGTCTGAAGCACTCTTGTATGCCAAACGTACCCACTGATGCGGTAAATCCCCGACTTTGGCATACGCTTGGTTAAATTGATGGTCCCCGAGTGGTACTCATTCGGAGAGTTATTGTCTGAACGCAGACAATATATGTTGTCAGACTAAATGCCATGACTAGGACAAAGTGCGTGGAGACGTTCTTGTCCACCTACCTTCTAAAAAATCGCAGGTGTATATTCCCGGAATTTCGGATGGAAATATACACTAAACCTCAAGGAAAAACTTAGGTTTCCTCTCCCAAACTCTCACAATTCAGTAGGCTTGCGGGATTCTTGTCACTACTAGTATGTCCTCCTCTAGATTTCAGAAAAAGCCGCGTCATTTTGTAAAGATTGGTAACTTTGTATCCGTAATCAACTGAGCAGTGGTCCAATACCCAGTTAAGGGCTGGTTTTTATATATTTCCTGAGGCATAAGCGCGAATGAGATCTCTTCGGGACTGGCTAACACCAGTATTCCTGTGTAACCAAGTGGTTCGATATATTTATCTGTGTATTTTGGGGGTTCTCTGCGTTCAAAGCTACCGCAGTAGTGGTTGACAGGTTTCAGAATGCGATAACAAGACCACTGGTAACGACAAGTTTGTAGATGATGTCTCAAAGGAACGGTTCGAATCTAGCGCAATTTATCTAAATAAATTCCATCAAATTGGGGAACAAGCGAACTCAAATCGGAAGCAGAATGACTTCCGAAGACCATCAGGAAACAGTGATGCAATTTGTTTACTGGCTTTCACCCCAAAAAGACGTAACGGGCTAAATGCGAGTTCCACTTGGTAGATGGATGGTTAACAGAACACGTGACACCTCATCTGGGGGGACAGGTGAATTTTCCTCCCTTATCATCATATGGTGCATGCAACGGAGTTTATCAGTTTTCAGTTGCAAACTGAAAAATCAGCTAAACGTATAGTGATATGAATCGTGGAACAATCCTGTAACACGCAAAACCTACTGTTATGTAACTTCACGTATGAGCCGATGCTGTATGGGTGTGTGGACTGTGATAACTCGACGCCGTTATACTTACCCATGCAAAACGTGTCAGGTGAATAAATGTTCTGTCTCCAGCGCACGTGTGTGGCCAAGTCAATAAGTGGTCTCACAATGTGCTTAAGCACTTAAAGCTTACTGAATGGTAAAAAAGATTTCTTGCCATTCCAAAGGCTGAAATACTTTTTGACATCTGTACCTGTGTCCTGTGTCCATGTAGTTCAGACGGAAACACAGAAAAAAGTGACATTTCGAAAGCGAATAAAAAGACAGTTTCATGGTCAAGACACTAGGGCAAAAGATGGCATTCCGGGATGTTTCCCGAAAATTCGTAAATATTCTTTGAAAGTGCAAATTTCCTACTTATTCTTGAAAACCGCATTAACGAGAATTTGGACAAAATGGCTTTCGGAAGACTCACATACTGGAAAATGGGAAATCCTGGAAATCCTGGTATTTGTTCTCACGTTGGTGTTTCTCTCAAAGACGTTTGAAAGAAACGGTTTCCTTTAAATTTTTTCAACAAAGTGAATAATTTCTTGGCGGTAACTGTCTATCCATGGATTTTGAAAAAATCTTTCCAGAATATTCAGATGGAAACCAAGGGAAATTGCAGGCAAATCGTAAAACAGTGTGCATTCTACAAATTTGTCTAAATAACACAGAGTTGGTTCCCAAAATAAGAAGGTCTTTCCGGGTCCCAGAGCTAGTAAATAAATAAGGTTACAGCAAATTTCCGTTCAGGATCCGGACTGCGTCGTTCCAAACTAGTGGTTTCTACCTACCTGATTAACTCATGCAAAGGACTACTTAGCGTTGTCTACCGCCATCAACCATGCGCAATTACGCTTAGTTGTAGGTTGATATCAACCGCGGAGTGCGATAACTGGCAGTGTGAAAGTACGCAACTGACCAGAAACAGTCATGCTTCAAAACCTGGGTTGCATCTTCTAGGTAACAAAACATACGCACCCGGAGACATTGATATTGATGACAGTTACGCCCAAAACTACTTGCGTTCTGGAAATTAGAAGCTACCATGTCATATAAAATCGGGAAACCACCCACAGCCTGCTTTTAAGGAAGGATCAATCCACTTGTTTAACTTGAATTTATCCTGAGACCCACCGTGTACATACTTGGAGTGAATGTATCCATTGAGAAACGTATGTGGCTCTAGGAACAGAATCGATTGGAGTCTCAGTTGTCATAGGCAATAAGGTCCTTTTGCTTTGAACTTGCTATGAAAATTTAGTGTCCAAGATTTAAAAGACGCGTACAAGATTACTTTATGAATTCAGGAGTGGAACAGTAATTGATCGCAGATCAACAAGAAACGTGAACGTGTGCCAGAAGTTTGGACCTGTTTATCAATTGAATCGACAGTACTTACAAGTTTTGCGAAATAAGATTCTGTTGAGGAAATCTTATATATTCAACTAATTCAGTTTCTTACTTACTTACTTACTTACGTACTTACAAAAACAGTTATGAACCAGTTACTTTTTTAATTGTTTCCTCCGGAATTTATTCCATTTTTCACATTGTTGTTTGCAGACAACTGGTGAACATGGATTTCCAGGGTCTCCTAACACTTGCCCCGCAAATCTGTTGACAGCAACGGAACTCTCTTCATCATCCCCTACCTGCTCCACAGGACAATTAGAAAACGGCAGTCTGCAAGTTGTTACCACATGCCCTCAGACCTTTGGTATTCCGGCTGATTCAAACTCATCACTTACGGTTATACAATCCGGTCGGAACTCGGGCATGGTTGCAGACCTGCTGACTGGTGAGTGGTATGTATAACCGTGTGAGAACACATATGAATTTCAGGTTTTATTGCATAAAATCACCTTCTTCGTTGGATATAAATTCATCCACCTGTGCTGGTCGTTTAATGGCTAGATTGTATCAAGTGTTTCTTCACCTTACCGATTTTGCATTTAAAAGCAACATGCCACTACAGCAAAAAAGAAAATACTCCATAAGTATTATTTACATATGTGGATGGATTTTTCTATTTCACATGTCAGCTTATGGAGTCATATTGTGGAGTCGTTTGTTCCGGACATTAAACATAATCCATGGCCGTGGGGCATTCTATTCAAGCAATTGTTCCAGGAACTAAAGAGGTAAACGTATCATAAACTTCATCAGCGGTTCGCCAAAAATTCTACAAGGTCCAATCAATCACTTGTATGCGCATCAAATTTCCACACAGTGACTTGAACATATACCAAGTGGTTGGATTAATTTGACCTCTATACTGGAGTCTTTCCAGAACTCTGTGTCACCACACCTATACCTTCTAGATGCAATCCCTGGGGTTTCACACAGTGAGCACACCATATGGATCAGTCGGTCGTACAACTCAATTTAATTTAAAGATCCTTGTGTGTATTATACCTGTCGAAGAAAAACACTTAACAGGCACAGTGTGAGGTCAAATACTCATCTGCATTCTACGATGGTTATACGGGCTAAGTTCAGAAATCCAAATCAGCATAGCAGGCGGGTTGACTCCGTGGGCTTTAGCTACTCTGAGTAGACATATCATCCCAAACAATGTCTTTTCTTGTGAGCACTTAATCGCTAAATTCTGAGTAATCATTAACTTAGAACGACTCACTGCTATCCACCTAGTGTACTTGTATTAGTTCGTGTACTTCAGTAGGAGTGCAAAGCAGCCATTCGAAATCATAAGCGTGTGTGGCATAGACGGTAACACAGTTTCCACAAATTGATGAATGTGGTCGTGTGTTGTTCTGTTTAGGACGATACGAACTCAGGTGAACACTGAAGTAAAGCGGCACGGTGCAACAACGCATGGACATGGAATGGACATTCAAACTGAGGGAGCTCATTCATGATGTTCTAGGGCTACAAATTGAAGGCGTAAGCTATCTATTGTGATAGGACTAAAACAGGACTTTAGTGTCGCTTACCCTCAGTATGTACACGTTGTCTATATCTGCGCGAGTATACGAACAGATATCTCCCCGTTCGGAGTAAACTCAGTGTCACCGGTGGCTTTCAAATGCGCAAGTGGTAGCACTCCATTATTGAGCTGATGACTACATAGCGTGGACAGGTAGAGTGCGCTCGAATGTACGTAAAACGGATGAAAGCTCAAAGGAGCGCATGTGAAGATGCTGTAAGCTTTTTGTAGCAGCTATAAGCTCCCTGGGGTGGATTCATGGAGTCTGCTAGCAGACGCACACTGGATACCATAGTTCCAACTAGCAAAATTGGGAGACAGCGTATAGCAGCACCATTCAGAGATATCTTATGTAGAATTCATGCATAAATCCCTCATGAACTAACGCTGGACAAAACTCTCTGCGAGATAGACGGTACACTGACAGCGATGTGAATGTCATAATCAGCGCAAAACTATGAATTGTTTCTCGTTGACCGCGGAAGAATCCTCCAGTCCTACATAAAGCTGACCTGCCTCATTACTGCTAATCGGACGTTTCCGCCAGACTAGGCGTTGGTTTTGTGGGAAATCATGGTCATGTCCTAGATTCATAAATCATTATGGATTGCACCGGCATGATGTATATTCTTGCGTTGGCAGACGAACTGACGTCATATTGGCGTCATAGGTGTCGAAGGCTGGAAAAAGCTGTTTTGGCCTTACCGATTCAAGAAGTGACCTCATCTCAGGCCAATCCAGCAAAACTTATACAAATTCCCAGGCACATAAATAGATCCACCATTTTGAATGGATGGTCTGCAAGCAGAAGGTTCTGGTTTGGTCCCACCCAGTTTTGTAACAGGCCTTTACACGTTGCACGTATGAAGTGCATACAAAGCCGTCTGGCAGAATTATTTTGGCTACTTGAAATGAATTGCACCTTTGAAGAATGTAAGCCAAGGAAAGCAATACCACCCAAATACCCAGTGTTTGTGAGTGAACTGACCTGTTTTCCAGTGTGTACAACCCATCAAAAAAGCCGACAGTTTTGCAAATAGAAAACTGTTCCATTATTTTTGCGGTTCATTTTTGATAACTTCCATTTTCTTTTGAACAGTTGATCACATTAACCTAAATAGAGCATGCTTGCTTCCAGCAGCGAAAACCAGCTCCTTTCTCTGGGCTTTGGCAGTTCATCGGCGTTCTCTCATCCTTTAGGCTCTAGAGTATCCGATGTTTGAAGGATCCGGTATGGCAGCAATGTGGGTCGCGTTATGTTGACATCTCGTTAGAGTTTCCCGGACAGGCAGTTTTAAAAGCTGAGAACATCTTTTGTTTGCTTGTCAAAGCTGATGACCTCTCTCGATAAAACCCATCTTTAGCTTCATATCTGCAATGTGAGAGGTGTCAGCTCACACGTCAAACAAACATCGTTCATAGCATCGATTGAGATAAGTCCCAACTAAGCCAGAAGACCCTATATGCAGCAAAAGCAACTGTACAGCAGCCGTACAACCGTACAACCGTTCACCTAAATTCAGCCCAATTAAAAACCATCTAACCCTGGTGCTCTTTGTGACTTCCACATCGTTTATATCATTATGAAGATCATCAGATAGCTGTAATGTGAAGGCGAAATATCTGAGCTCATCCTAAAGATTGATACCCACCTTGATCATTTGACTCAAAAGCCCGACCAACAGGGCAATGGATAGCAGAGTTTTCTTTGGAGACCGTGTCCGGAGACAATAGCTTAACAATTTGACCCGCTTGGCTGAGGGGGAGTGGACTAGTCGGAAACCGCAGAATGTAAGTCATAACTATCTCATTCTTGAAGCTACTGCACACATCTGATGCGTTTGGAGCAGCATCGCGCTGCAGGAAGGTCTTAGTTGTAAATCGACCTTATTGGATAGGTTGATCGCTGTCTCGCTCGGACATTGTGCGATCAAAGCATGTGGTTTTTGGGCCGTTTTCTAATCATGGTCGCCCGAAAGAGAAAACGCGAAGGGTTTTACACCTAGACAGACCCGTAATACGGCTATTCACAGTATAGTTGCTCACTCTTGTTTGTCCGACTACTTCCTTTTAACATTCCGGGCATTGCTGTACCCTGTAGAACGAAATTTTCGCCAGTATAGCTTGTGCAATCATTGCAGCACTCAAGTCCGACCACACTGTGTTGACAGTTTTTGTTTGAATGAAATCCTGTATGAGGCACCCATCCGTGGTACATCCATGGTTCCACGTGGTACCCATCCATGTTTGCGTTCCATTCGAAGCATTCTATGCCTAGGAGGTATATAAGGAAAGAATAGCTTTTTCACGTCAGTGATTTTGAATGATACGTTATAATGGGAATGACTCCTGTCTGAAGGTTTAACGGTATTCTTGCTGCCTCTGTAAGTACTTTAAATAACGTCAGGCAAAGGGTTCACATCTACCGCTTCACTAAGGTGCTTGTTGCTATGGTGGGTCAAGGTTGCCTTCAGCTCTTGGCCCAAATGCCGCTGGTAAATTATATGTAAGATAGCTATGAAAAAACTCAGTTGTGCTGATAGAGAAAAGAAAAAAGATTAGGGGAAAATCTCACATGCTTTACTAACTGATTTCCGGGTTGTTCACTCAACAGTGGGGGTAATTTATCGCGTCTGCTGAAAGTAAACACTTGCTCAGACATTTACCAATCTTTCAGACGTTCCGGTTAAGTGATTTTGCATCAGGATCGATTTCATTGGTTCACAAGCAATTCAAACAACCACAAGGTTCAGTTTCCTATCTAGATCCAACCGTGATCAACAGAGTCTCGCTGGCGCTCACGGTAAAGAAACTTTAAGCAGGGAAACTAACCAAAGGTTAATTAGTGGTGAAACAAACTTTTACCTTTGAATCTAGGAATTCCCTGTTTTTCAAATTTTTTGCTGATTGCAGTAGCTTACGAAGCCTCCAGGTCCACTGGTTACCACAACGAACTGATCAAAAGGGCCCGACTAGTGACATGGGACGGGTCTTGCTAATACACGTTTATGACGCGTAGGCACAAATACAAACTTTTAGCTATGAACGTGAATGGGAAAGCTGGTTGCCATACTTTGTAAAACTACAAGCTTCACACTGTGCAGCTCAGAGACAACATGCTCCTTTGAAGATTACCCACCTTACGAAGCCCAATAACCTTTAGGGTGATTTGCACATATAGACGCCCCATATGGTGAAATCTATAGAGCCAGGCACTACTCATCTCACAGCCATGCATTCTACCTCGCTTTATGTGATTAACAGCTAACCACTCAGCGACAACTCCCTAAACGCAGCTTTGTGACCTACCCATTAAATGCTACTCCACGTGTAAGATGAACACAACATTTAGATTTGGTTACCATGTTGTACGGATTGCTATACACATAACATTTGCTTGGACACTATTACTCCTTCCTTAACACAATTATTCTGCTTAGTTCACACCAAGCTGAAAGAAAGCTAAACTTCACTTCGGCTCTTATTAAGCCTATTCAGTCGTGCACATACTTGGCCATATTGTGGAATTTTTTAAAATTATCAATTCAAAACAGCGTAGTGGACTAGGTTGTTGTAATCCGACGTTTCGTGGCCGTGGGCAACCTTTTTCAAGGAGTACTACAATCAAATCAATTTGGCCATACCAGGATTTGAACCCCAGGCACCTGATGCAAGAGAGAAACGTGTTACCATCGCTTGATCAACAAGGGCCGTACCCAGCTGATTTATCACCCAAACACAAGGACCCATCTTTCTAGTTTTACTCGCGCTTTTCGGGACTTACTTCAGTTTCTGAATCTGAGTCCATATTTGTAAACTGTCAATACTGTCACCTATATCTCAAAGAGCTAATTTTTGCCTGATGACTGGCTTATCCTCTTTGAAGTTCGGTAAATACGCCCAACAGAAGTTAGGTACTTCACATCAGGCTTAACAAAATGATCAACTGATTCCCATTTTCTACGGTTTGTTGGTCGATGTTAGCCTCGCGTAACATATCGTTTTATTTGGAGAATAGTTTATATACAAATAAATAGGGTATACATATTGAGGAATGAATTCTGTTGAAGATCCTTTGTTGACATGAACGAAAAAACTTCTGTCGTATCTATAAGTTATTCAGAAACTGCAGTTACTAAGTAGTATTGGTGGTTTGTATTGTGAGTAAAACAAAACATGCATCAGGCTAATCAGTATATAGAACTTTTCCCTCGTTTTAGAGACCATTCAATTACCGGCAACAATTGGATATTCTGAATTTTCGTCACACCCAATCCCAATGCTTGGTGCGTTGTGCTCGCCTCACTTTGCCACTGGGACTATTCATAGTCCAGCATTCAATCCACCAATATCTCCTATGTCTTTTCCTGAACTGACCTTGAATCCAAGCCTAATCGGGTTCTGTGCCAGTCAACCGGCCATTTCCGGTTTGGGGACCAACACGACGAACCTAATTTATCAGGGAATCCCCAATCTGTTGCGAGCTCCCAACCCAACTTCTTCAACCACTAGCACAACTGCTGCCACAGCGGTGGATGAACCGTCGACATTTGCTCAAAACGGGACTGATGGGAGTCTAGATTCACCAGATATACGACCTTGTGTCCCGAATTTGAATGACGCATACACGAATAACTCACTCCTATCCTTGGTACAATCCAATGCATTTTTGCACGCAGCTGTGAACCTACCCCAGGGACCGAACAATCACGTGCCTTTTGTACAAAATAAGGCATCGCTACTTGGTTTGCCCGCCTTTCCCTTGCCATTCTACGTAGGCTCACAGAACGCTGCCTTTCCTGTCTCAGCCAATCTCACTCCAGCAATTACAACCACTGTCACAAGAGAGCTAATTATATCCAATGAACTCATCGGGTGCATAATCGGTCGGGGAGGTACGACGGTAAACGAAATACGGAACATTTCGAAGGCTCAAATCAAAATATCAAACTGCGAGGACGGGGCTAAAGAAAGAAAAATCACCCTTTCTGGGCCGATGCAGGCTGTCAATCTGGCACAATTTCTCATTAACAATAGGTAATTTGACGGGGTAATGATGTAGTTATCAGTTTTTTCTGATATCCTGGTTGTTTATTCCCAACAGGCATATTGCGACATGGGGTTTACTCAAATGGGCTAAATAAAAAAAGCACGCAACCGGGAGACCTAATATTTGAATTCGGTATTCAGAGCAGCCTAGATTTTCACAAGCTACTTTACAGTAACACCAGCCTTAGTCGGATCAAATGATTGTCAAGCTGAGAATTATTAGTTCTTTTTTATTAGTCCCCATAACGTCCAACACCTCTAAGTTGTCTCAGTATTTTTCTAATCACCTGAAGTGAATCATCCTTCGGAAAATTCAACTAATTACCGAAAATATGACCAAATATTTCATGAGTGCCTAGGAAATATCGTCCGAAATCTACAGAGTAACAAGGGCTATGTCGCTTTGTGACAAAAATCTTGAGGTAAAAAATATCCAACGATTATTTTTGAGGAAAAATGGCTAATTTAGTTATTTAACT
Organism: Opisthorchis felineus; assembly: GCA_004794785.1. Lineage (NCBI taxonomy): Eukaryota > Metazoa > Platyhelminthes > Trematoda > Opisthorchiida > Opisthorchiidae > Opisthorchis > Opisthorchis felineus. The sequence continues at coordinate 136,928 of SJOL01006409.1, read as the reverse complement.
CGCCAACCCACTGCAAGCTTGATGCACCCCAGTATACCTGAGACGAAAATGGGAATGACAGTTGACTTTTTTCATGGTTGTTTGGTTCACATTAGCAAGCCTAGTTTATTTACTCCGTTGTTACGGGAAATGAATGCTGGACATTTTTTGTTGCGTGATGTCTGAATTGTCCTGATTGGAAAATTCCATTAACCTAACCTATCATGGGTGTTTGTTCGAGCTATGAGACAATAACAGATGGCTCGTAATTAGTTTACTGTTTGAAACTCTTTTCTCAGCTCGCAACCTGAGTTTGGTGGAAAATTGGATCACTCACCGCGTCTTCGGTTGTCTAGAACAGATTGAAGTAGTTGCTCCGATTGCAGCTACATATTTATGGTAAAGGACCGCAACTCATTGCTGACTTGTATTTGTGAGGAAGATTCGGAAGGTAGTTTCCATCTGAGAATATGGTGTGCTGTGAAGCAGAAGGTTTGACTGAGATTTTACCAGCTGGATTGCACCATAACAAGCAATTGTGTTTGCCGAATACTTTTTTTCAGAAATTTATACTAAGTGGCACACAATTCTAAATCACTTAATAGCATATATTTGTATAGTTTCGTCAAAATCAAGTAAACCTAGTGGAACAGCTTCAGACTCAAAAAACTGTACAAAGAATATAGTGTGACACAGCGGAATACACTCATTTGCAAACAAATTTGGTTTTGCGAGAGACTCACCTAAAACCTAGCTGAATCTCTCGTTTGTGATGTTCCCAGGCAACTGAATGTGTTGCACCAGGCCGCCTTATGTTTCAGTTGCTACGATATTCGAGATATCGCGATACATGTACATTCGTAACGCACTACTGATAAGGTTGCTGAAAAACCTTCGACAGCCCACTACCGGTTTCGCCCTTCTTGGGGCTCATCAGGTAGGCGCAGTCCCCGAGTTTCCGTCAACCTTATGTTCTACTTGAAGCCAAATTGCACGAAATTAGCGCCTACCTGATGAGCCCCAAGCAGGGCGGAACCGGTCGTAGTGTGACACAGTTTGTCATCTTGAATTTTTGATAACGGTAGAAGTGTGGCCATTGGTTTGTTCGCTGAGCTGGGGAATTCGATTGCAAACGTTTCATTACCAATAAAGGTGACATCATCCGTACGTTGGTCGTAGTGCGTAACGATGGGTCGGTGGTTGTGCGTTGAGTAGTGTTGCGTGTGTGTTAATATACGTGCTGATATTTGGGGCCGACCTTCGATCGCGATTGGTTGTTCGGTCGGGCGGTTCCATCTGTTGCACTGTTATCCTGTGTCCTGGGTGTCAGCATAGTTAAGAACATGCATGGCACCTTTGGTGGAGCATGCGCCTGAAATGATACGCGTTGCCAGTATTAGAAACAATACATGTAAACATGGTCAAAAGCATCTAAATGAAAATTTACTTAGTCCTGGCACAAACAACCACACCCCGTGTGGACATTGGAAAACTTGCCTTGGGTTATACTGTACTAAACCACACAAGCTAATCAAATTTCTTCCACAATCGGTGCCCACGTATCATGTGATGTATTTTGTCCTTGTAATTCGCTTTCAGCCCCCAGTCCCGAAAAGGTGTAGCTTCTGGGATCCCGTGTCCCGAGTTCATAACGTTCAGCAACTCTGATAGTGTTCCGGACTCAGAGGTATTAGAAGGTTTTGTTGCTTTTTCTCAACCCGGATCCGCAAACATATCCTCCTATCGAGGAACATCTATTGCCATTATTACTCTGAATGGTTCTTTTTTACCAAGACCACATCTTGAGTACACACCAAACAGTTATGGGGGATGTACACTGTGCCAAGATAAATGCTCTTACAACCGTCTGATTTCAAAATATTTTAGTTATTTGCTTGCTTTCATGATGAATGCTGTACAACCTGATTGCGGGTTGGTATTAGGGCACAGCGTACCACACATTTGCTGTTATGTTCCCTTGCTTTTTTTTGCATGTAGCATGTCACACAGACTGAGGCGTTTTTTCCCGTTAGTATAAAATTGCACGCGATTGCAGCATGAATTGCTAGCTCTTATACCGCTTTATTTCGTTTCCTTGCCCCCTCCATTGCTTGTTGCCCAAATCTTCTGTGTGATCGACTGTGGGAATTGAAGTATCTTGGCACATCAACAAATGTGGGCTTTCAATGTCCAGCTAGCATCGGCTGCAACTGCCCTAATGATGACCAGCAAGGAGCAGGCAACTGGGTCGTCACAATCAGGCGAACATATCGTAGGGTGTTTGCCTTCGAAGCAGCTATCGGAGCAGGATCCTATCTCTTCCAGCTATACTTACTCTCTGTCTCCAAAGTCAACCAAGGATTATGAGCAGACGCTGAACATGGCAAATTTGCTCGTGCAGGCTCAAGACCTTCAAGAGCACACAACAAGCGGTGTGGGTAACATAAAGTCTAATTACAAGTCCTCAAATTTGTCAAGCAGTTTAAAACGCCCACGAATCAAATATGCTCCGTATTAAATGCATGACTACCGAAGACATTTTGCGTTTGCGTTGATTTGGCATGGTCGGCGTGTACCAACAGCACAATTTTAAAACATCTGAATGAAATTTCAGCAGCCCATTTGTGAAGACTACTCCTGTACGTATTAAAGAAGATTTGAGCCTATTGTTAATGCTTTTGTGCCGTTGTACCATAATCATTCACAAGCAAATACACTATTTTCTATTATTAGTCATTATGAACACCTTAATGGTTTACAATATTTCGTTAGTATTTCGCTCAATGTTACTCCCTCACACTTACCCAATTGATTTCAGAATATCTGCGGAATTATTTGCTGGAATGGTCGCCTTCATTAATCAGTAACTGCCGAAGAATGGAAGCGACCGGAATGAAGGACGTGCAAAACGAAACCCCCTATGAACTGGGGCAGCAGCTCCATAGGCATCAGTCTCTGCTACCCTGCGTTTGTGAATTAGGAATGTAAAATACGGCGAGGATGGTTACTTTAGGTCAGCTAGTTCACTTGTATGAAAGTTGTATGCACATACACATCCATTTGATTGTCATATCTATGTTTAAATCGTTTTTCGTGAGTTACTATTTTTCCTCTCACTTCTTTCTGTAGCTTACATGCGTATACTGAGGCTTTCCCCTTCGGGTGCGTACGTTTTGCGGCACTTTTTTCGCACATGCACCTCTTTGATACACGAGACCAATGTCTCAAGTTGTAGTGGCTCCTTGGTAAACGCTAAGAAACGTTAATATTAAATATCCTGTATACAAAACTTTCAGAACATCGGTCATATACGAACATGTGACGACTGCTTGTTTCAATACATTCAAACAAACAACTTTAAAATCAGCACGTGATCCCAGCGGACGGATTATGCAACAAAGCCCATTTGATAAATGATGCAAGCCATATGACTCACACAGCCACTAATCAAAACGTTGCTCTTTGTGATCTGATTGAAATTCGCTAAGCTTCCACATGGTGAATAGACCATCCGGTCAACAATATATTGAAAAACTGACCTTACCTACATCCACTTGTTGGATGATTTCACAAGTGCCTCGCCCGGCGCGACCAACGCACACAAACCAACTGTGGTTTTTGCATTTTCTTTTTTCTGTTCTTCCGAAACAGTTGTTTTTACTATATTTTTGTCTCTATGAGATATTGATTTGCGATTAGCCAGGCGTCATTAGATTTCTCCAGACATGATCACTTTATACACATATGCATATACTTGGCTCATATATTTGTCGATTAGTGGATATTTGTGCTTTGAATTATCTATTTGGAAGGGACGGTTTTTTCCAAAAGACTGTTCGATTTTAGACTGTATCAGTTTCCATCCGTTAGGGGAAACTGCTCTGAGAAGCAAGCTGAGGATCGTGCGGACCAATGCTGGTTGCATTTTAGAGAGCATTCGAAAGTGCACCTGCATATTGTGGGCTGCTCCATCGGTGCAACCTAGCTGAGGGTGAAACAGAGCATTTAATGTGGCAGGCGACTTTATTCATTCGTTGATCAAAATAAACGGGTAAGGCCCTCACCAGCATATGACTTGTGTACGGTCGTAATAGAATGTGGTGAGGAATTCATGTGGGCAAAGTGCCAGTCATCTGTCAGAATGATTGTGTGGCATTTGAAATTTCTCCTTCGCAGGCTTATCCACGCGACACATTTTGAGGGTCCTGGATGAGGTTGTCTCTTCATATGATAGGCGGCCGCCGTGAAACGTGCGACTGAGATATTTCAGACGTATTCAGGTGCTTCAAACAACATTTACGCGTGGACAACGCAGGTGCCGTATTCATCTTCAAACATGCCCCAGCAGCGCATCGCGCCTGTAGATATGTTGGGGTTACACGACATGACTGAGGACGAGATGGCTCAGTGGTTTGAACCCAACCCCGGCATTTCGACTGCTCGGGTATCTTAATCCCCATATTTACTTCGGGTGACGCTGTAGCTAGGCGCCGATAAACTGCTACAGCTGGTCAGTTTATTTATTGGTTCACATGGCTAGTCTAGTTAATGGGTGCTATTTCATGTTATACAAGCCAGTAGGGATATTATTGGAGTCACCTAGCTAAATTCACATTGGAATCGAGAAACCAGACAAGTGCTTATGGAGAACTAGTTGACCGCATCCAAAAAGAACAAAACAAAGTAATTTGGGGCTTGAAATGTCCGGATGTGTCGTGCGTTGCTTCTTTCACAGCGTCATTATCCTTTGGGCTCTCACAAATGTTCCTACGTTTGACATCAAAAGCGCACAATAGGTCATACGACTGACGAGGCCAGGTAAATTGCAGACAGGAAGAGGAGCCAAGAAAGGGTTTGGCAACTGCTTTAGGACCTGAAGATTTATGCACGTAGTTCCGAAAGCATCTGTTCCTGGCAGTGTTTTTATCCAAAGGACTGAATTAAGGAAAACTCCATGCTGTCAAAATCATCACTTTCATTTAGGAGATGTCGATTCATATTACTCCCAAAATCTCTGAACAAACGCTTTTCTAATAGCAAGCAAAGATGTGCACGAATAAATTCAATGTTCTTTTTTGCTGCTCAGCTAGAGACGTCAAACATTTTAGGTTTTCACTGTCGCCGCAATGAGTTTCTAGGAGCAACTTGTGAAAAGTCGTTTCCAGTGACTAAAACATTTTAGTGCCTTGGTTGATTGTACAAATATAAATATAATCTGGAGAAATACCAGTTGGTTTTCCATGCTTACAGAATTTAAACTGGGCGGTGCATTCCTTGATTTCCTATCGAACATACCGACACGTTTCAGGCGCGTGACCTGAACAGAAAAATCACTCCCAAGAAGCAGAGTGAAAGTAGGTACTTCCGAGATGAAATTCGCAAATGGGAAGAATAGGCAAATATCAGGGAAACATTTGGAGACAGTCTAACTAACGTCATCACATTTTGGTAAAGAACTTACTTTATGGGAGATGCCAAATAAAGTATTTACAGTTCTTTCCCCAGCAGCTCTACAAAAATAAGCCTTGAAATGCAACTTTTCTCTTATGGGAACAGTTTATTACTTCTGTTGGTTCAATTCGCAGATTTGTGTTAGGATGCGAAATGCTACATTCACAAACAACTACATCCGCATCATTTTTCATCACCAGAAGAGTAGCGGGTCATCAGATCATGTACACAAAAGGTGCAAATGAAAAAATAGCCTATCTTTAACCTCTTTTTGGAAGCAGTGTTGAAAGCTCCGCCAAATACATATGTGATGTAAAACTGCCCACTACCCGAATCTTGAAGAAGTCTTGGAATTCATTTCCCTTCGTATTCGTTGGTGACGAGCTTCAACAGTAATCTTCGGTTGATGGCAGTGCGTTTGTACTATCCACTTTGCAGTAGACAAATGGCTATCCATTCTGAAGAGACAGAGTTCATAACCCAAATGTTTGTGAGAAGGCAAAGGGGTAAACATCTTCGGATAATCGGGATAAAATTTTTCGGACACCAAAATTTCAAAAGCTTACGCAACGGTGCGTGTGCAAGCAACCGACTGATATCTCACGTCAAAATTTGTACACACCTAACTCAGTGACAAAGGATCCAATCGCATGTTCACCTCCGAGACATCCATGGGCATTGAGAGATTTTTCTGACCACCAAGTCATCAGTCCATAATATGTCTAGGTTTACTATGGTCGTACAAATTCTGAAGGCCTTACCGCTAAGTGAATGCTTCTCGCAAACTTGGGAATATTTTGCGCTTAAGAGGATGATCACGTACTCTCGTCAAGCGATACATTTTCTTTTCGGCATACTTTATATCCAACCGCCATCCAATCCTGATATCTTCGATTTTTAACGTGCTCCTGGAATAAAAGTTATTAAAATCTGCCATGCTCATTACGTTTACATCAACGGAGTATGGAATTTCTAAACTGAAGTTGACGTTTGTAATATACCGAGAAGGTAGTATAAGGAAAAACTGGAAATTCCGGGACTGTACACGGCAAGAATATTTGGATATTTACGGATTAATGAAACCAGGAAGTACATCCATCCATGAGAACAAATCTACAATAATGTTACACTCAGAAAGTTTAAAAATAACAGTGATCTGCTTACATAACTTGGAGACAAATAAACCTATCTGAAAAATTACAGGCAGACCTGACGAGCTCAGAAGTAAGATTTGAACGCCACTGAATGTGGTTTTGATAGGAACTGAGTTATATTTAACTGATAAACGTGCTCTGCTTTCATACACTAGACCACTGGCCTGTCGTGACAACAATCCGAAACGGATTCCTATATTGCGTCAAATTTGCTTACTGCGTACGTTACGACTACTCTCTTTTGCGAACCTTTACTACAAAGTGATCACCAAGCAAATCGGCACCCTTCGTTTTCAAGCTACTGTATGTTTCGCATAATTTCTCATACATTTGTAAACTTCCTTAGCGGAGACGTTTTCCAAGGCTTTTATGTAACTTCTACTTTTTGTTGTGGCTGACTGAATTAGTTCTTCAACGAAACCCAACAAGATTAAAGTTTATTGATTTATTAACTTGACCCTGAAAGTGAACAGATTAAACGCGGGAATTGGTTTGATAACTAGACAAAAAAATCTACTGTGAAATTTTAAAACACAGTATCATGGACAGCAGGAGAGAATTGTATGTAAGGAAGAAAACCTAAACCGGAAAAGAAAACTACTCGTACATTTTACTACATGAGTCGGCTGCCATTCATGCACAAATCAATTCTTGTGCCCCGTTCGTTCGAGTTTTCATCTTTTTCTTTTATTGCGCGAATAAATATGGTTCAAACGCGCAGTGATGTGGTCTTTTTCTGTGAATATTGCGCTCTTTAGTGTCCTTAATAGGGAAACAAACGTGTCGAGGTTATCGGAGGTAAGTGACCAGGGTAATCAAAACCCAACAAGCTTTTCACAGTTTAAAAATACTACTGTAAATTTGTTTCAAATTTACAACTCTCTGGATTTGCTTAATTTAGGTTAGGCTTGACAACTCGTTCACAAATTCGCTATATGGATACTACGTTGAAGACATTCTCATCTATCTGAAAAATGTCAGGTGTCCAAGCCGCTCCCGGTTAAAGTAACCACTGTCACTGTTGATCAATTTTAGGAGCTTGTTGCACCCGATTTTGGTTCTTACCTTAACGTCCGCTTGTGTTCTGCTGTTACTGTTTGCGAAGTTCAGGAACCGGGATAAAGGAACTACTTAGTTTATGACTGCAAATTCACTTGGAGTAGACTAAGCGATTGCTATGACTTCATTCCAGGAGATCTGTGAGGGGCCAGTAGGCAAACTAACACAAGTATTTTAGTCCCATTAATTGACAACAATTATGAATTGATTGAAAACGGAATGCTGAGACAACTGGATATTCTGCTAAACACCCTTCTTATGTTGTACGCCTTCAACACTCCAAGTTTTGGCAAATTGGCCCAAAGTTATTGTCGATTTTCTGTATTTGTTTTACCAGCATATTTTTGTAGAATGATGCATCGCTGAAGTGTTATGCAACTTGTTAAACCCGCATTCTGAAACATAATCTCAACTCGAGTCATTTCAAACCCAAGTGAAATCACTAAGTCATAGGTTTTCCCCCTCTGAGTCTCGGTAGTAGCGCACATAACCGATCGTACCTGCTTTTGATGCATTCGGTGCACGGTTTATACTGATTGGTCATGAATGTATTTAAACCAAACAAGACCACTTCATATACGTTCATACTGTTCTGTATGATACCTAGATAGAATTCGCTTGCTGGCCTGAAATGAATAGTAGACTATCCCAAGACAGTGACTTGGGGATACATCAGAATATCTTGAATCTGTGGCAGGAAACTCAAACCGAAGTAGGTCATACCGTCCTAGCAGTGGTATGCTAAGTTCACGCTAGAATACGCTCTGGGCACCTAAGGCTTCCTACTTGGCCTGTTTGTAATCTGGCTGAAGATAACCCTTGCCAAATATCACAAACTTCTAAAAACAACTAGGTGCCAGGTTTGAAAACAGAAACACCCATCTTGTCTTTAAAACACCCAGAGTTTAAAATTTGCGAGATTGATGGAAAATACTTCCGATAACTTCTGATGAGTTTGAATTGGCCTGGTAGCGGTTATTTATTTTGAACTTACAAGAATGAGATTGTCAATAAGCTTACTGCGGATGTCACAGTCGGTGAGGCTTTGTGCAAAGGAAGAGAAGGTAACTCGAAAAATCCAGCCGATCCCGTTTTTTGTTTTCTGATCTCAATTCTTTACTCCTAAAAAAAGTAATTTTCAGATACTAGCCATTGTGCTCAGAAGTGGATAGTTTACCATACATAAAGAAAATGGTGACCTCAAATCCCAAGTCGGAAAATTATTTTACATTTCCGGAAAGTAGTCTGCTTGAACCCTATTGTACTTGAACCTGTCATCATTAATAGACAAACGGTAAGATTGACACAAATCTTTTTTCGTTTGGCCTACGTCTGCCCGATAGGTGTGCACGGAGCACTAATCGATTGCTCTGCCAGTCCTGCTCAGACATCCGGTAGCTTGCAATTCCTTTTCGGATGCAAGTCACTTACACCCGAGCAATTGCATTTCCGCTGTCACTCTGAGGTCGATACGGATTTGGTTTTCTTTTAATTATCACATAACGCATCTCAGCGGCCAATTTTCACATCGTGAATGGAAAATTCTTCCGTCCATTGTGAAATGACAGAAGCTATCATTCTCGTTTACATTGGATTCTAGTGTGCATTATGGGAGATGATTCCTTTTGCTTTTGAAAATGGGCAACCGAATTAGTGAAGCCATCACGATATGAGGTCCATATGTACCTTTTAAGCAACTGACAGCCGGCTGCGTCGATTACCGTGACCCTGTAGAACATTTTATGACAGAAATCTCACGGATGCCCTGATAATCTGATACACGCGAGGAATAGATTTACACCAGGCAAGATTACCTTCTAAGGAACTGTTATTACACTCACTTAAAGTGCTTCTACAGAAGACTTTCGAAAGAGTCGTACAGCTACAGGCTATTTTGAATAATTCGATCCCATACATTCTGCCGACTTCTGTGTAGCTCACCCGTATTGCACGTCGAATTGCCCCCTCCCACTTTTTCAGCCATATTGTCTGAGTTTTTGGCTTGTGATGTCGTTTTATAGCATAACTATCTTTCTCAGAGTCCACTGAATTGTCAGTTAAACCGTCCAGTAACCAGTATATATATATATATATCGTTATTTGAAAATGAGTAGATGAGTTTTGCGTGTGCCAACCGCATTAGCATCTTGGGTTGAAATTTGTGTTTGGCATCAGTGTAACTACTCTCAGCGTCCAAATCCTACCCCAGATGAATTTTGTTGAAATGTCAAAGGGCACAAAATAAATCCTACTGAGATACACTACTCGTAAGTTGGCCGAGAGAAATTTGATGGTTAATGATCGGTTGCCCTCTACTTGGAGCTCATCAGGCAGGTTCTGAGGATTTCATTTTGACATCTTAAGTTCAGCTTGAATAAGAAAGTCGCTTGGCTCGGTAAAGAATCCACCAAGTATTATAATAAACCGTTAAACTATCGTAAGTTTTCCCAAAGTTCAGTTGTATCACCCATAACATTGATAGCAACAAAAAGCCGTGTCTCTAAGGTGGCACCAGTTGCAAAAATGTGTATGGACCAGGAAATTCATGGCTAATTAAAAAAATACACTAAATTGTAAGATCAGATTACTTCTGACAATTTTTGAAACATTTCAGGCAAAGTTTAGGCCAGTGGTGAGCTCTTTCTGAACCGATGTCAACAAATCCATGGTAATCGTTAAGCAACCTAATCAGTAAACGGGAAAAAATCAGACTCGTTCGTTACACTCATGATACGATCAAGAATAACACTGAACAATATTCATTGAAGTGCTGAAAAGGAATAAACACCAAGCTATGTGAGTTAAAGCAAATAGATCTAATTGATAGACGGGTGAGGAATCAAGGTTTCGCTTCTGGTCACGAATATTAAAAGATAATAATAATGGAATAATAAAAATATATAGGTTATTTTCGAAATGACGCTGGTGGTTTAGCCTTCAACTACAAGAGGTAGCTGGATGACTCTGGGATCCCGCATAGGTGAATCCGTAACTGAACTAACCAAGAGTTGACGGTGTGTGAAATACAGCAGACTTGCGGACTAATAAATCCTAAGCAAATACTTAGTACGAATTATAACTAATCATTAAGTTACAATGACATTCAATATTTATATATGTCCCTAACGCGTAGTTGTCTATTACGCCATTCCTTTTCTCTCTACATATACATATACAAATATATATATGTCTTAAAAGTTAATCAGACAACGCTGACGCGTACGAACGAAACAGCAATAAGTTTACAAAACCACCTAGTTAATTCTCGAATCACAAATGTTTTGCTTCTATCGCCTGCCAACGTACTCCGGAAAAGACAAACGAAATCATATTTGCTTCACTCGAAATGGGGCTATGATACACTGAAGAAGCACTGGTTGTTAAGTACGTACTTCATTATTTTCATCGGCTTGAAGGATGGTGTCTACAAACGCCATCCAAGAAACCAAATTGGACTGGATTACCTCGCTGAATATAATTACTACAAGAGCACACAAAACGGAGATTTTTGAAGATTCATTTGCTCTATAATATCTCACTACTTACAAGGCTGGTAAATGCTCCGAGCAGCCCATTAGTGGTTTCGTCATTCTTGGAGCAAACCAGCTAGGCCCAGCCTCCAAAGTTTCATCAGTCTTACATTATTCTTAAAAATCAACATTTGCGTACATGGCGACTAACACTTACTTGCGAACTCCGTTGGTATTGCTTTGAGACGCAGCTAAATACCACAAACACAAGGTTCAGTTGACTTTTATTCGAATCTCGCGTTAGAACCAATTGAGTGCCTATCGCCATCCTTTCTAGTTCAGTTACTCGAGTATTGGCTAATTTCTTCTTCCTACCAATACTGTCTGATCTTTAAATCTTTGATATTTTCGGCACATTACATATGTTTATGTCAAGTAGACGTAAATCCAACAACGTTGTACCCAGGCGCTTGCGCGACACATGTAGGCTGATCCCCTCCTCGAAGGGTGCAAATCTTTGAGGCTCGCAAACACGT